>JAMYXO010001757.1:0-27444 GCA_033310375.1 Conus canariensis | reverse complement strand
CTTCTTCAGGTTTGAATGTCAACATTATTTTCAAATTTGCATTGTTAAGTTTGAGAGTAATGTCGAAGTTACTCATTGCTTCTTTTAGCGAGCAAAACCCGTAATAACCATCAGGTATGGTTAACTGGCTAACTAAGTTTCCTCTATTGTCAAATTTTGAAATCTTATTATTCCTCTTGGTTTGACTTATATTAAACCATACGACTTTGTAGAATATTTCATGGAGTGCGACCCTTTGGGTTCCGCAGTTATTATCAATAGCATATTCTAAAAACGAAGGACTGTCTTGAGTTGTTATTGTTACAAACATTTTTAAAACAAATTTAAAAATGAGTGCTTTCAAATATACTAATGCAAAATATTCTGTCGGGCCGCACTACAATCTTAAAAATATAACAACTGACACCCTTGACATTTCTGTGACTCAGTCTGACGCCTTTCAAGTAAAGGTTAGTACTCCATTGGATCGTTATCTTAACCCTCCTATTAAAAACGACTACATCCCGAAAGTGTGGTTCAGTCATCCGATGCAGTTTTATCAGAACCAGTTAAACTTTGCTGTGTTTTGTGCATCAAGTGGGTGTGGAGTGTCGTATGCTGATCATTTAAATCATCCTGATCCTTTGGTGAGGTCAGTGTATAGATTTCATTTTTATTACACCTTCAGACGTATTTTATCTGAACTGCAAGCGCCATTACCAAATGACAAAACGTTTAATCCATTCAGCAACAGAATAGATTACAAGGCTTTTGAAAGGATCTGTAACGAATTTGATATTGACCCAAAGACAGACTTTAGACAAAAGTTGGATCTTAATCATGGTTTAGGCACCCTTTATTTTTGGGGCGTGCATAGAAAGTATAACTATGATTGGAATCCTCCTTACACATCTTTCTCTTCAGGCACAACTGTTCACTCGGGTCCATAGAGCAAGAGCATAAAACAGCATGGACAACATTTATTTTGGATACTTCTAAGGGTCTAACAAAAGCGGGAATAGAACGAATAAACGACTCTATTCGTACTTATGTTTGGTGTTTGCTAGGTTCGCAAGCACAAACGAGATCGAACATAACTGATCCTTCTACTGGCTTTGACGCCCAAAAACAGTATTTAGCAAATTTAGAGGATTCTATTAATTCTGCAATTGATTTGCCTTCAAGTATTAAAAGGTACCAAAATGTTTTGCAATACGCAAGATCGAAAGTAGACTTTGCTGTCGGCACTGGTTTATACATGCTGCCTTCTGACCTCAGACTCCAGATAGGAACAATAATAAACTATAATAATGAAATCCTTGTGGCTGGTAAAGAAGAGAAGGTCGGAAAAAACGACATAAATTCTAAGCCAGCAATAGCAATAAAAAAAGAATCCCCACCAATCCCCAAGGCCCCAAAACCCCATCCAATACTCCCCTCAAAACCCCACCCCCAACCAATCCCCATGGTGAATAAAAGCGACCCCCATGAATATGAAAAGACAGCACTTGTTATTGGATTAACTGCCCTAGGATTACTTGGTCTTTATCTTACTATAAAGTAACCCAACTATTAAGACAACTAATGCCCATAAGTGCTCAGCCATAAAGCCAACTACTTTACTTGCGGCAGACAAAAGCCAGCTAACGATCCCTCCTATTATACCAGGCAAAGAATCTATTGCCTTACTGGCTAATTTTTTTAATAAACTTGCAAGGTGATCGAGTTGTTTTTTTACCCATGATTTATCTGACGACGGAGTTGGCGGGCCTGGTGGCACTGCTCCCCCACCACCACCGCCTGTAATAGCCAACACCAGTGTACTTATTGCAAATCCTAAGGCTGTTATAACACTTGCTAATGTGACACCTTGCTCTCTAAACAGTGTTCTTATTCGTTCTGCTAGTGTTGTGTCTTCATATAAAATTCTTTGGATAGTTTCTCTTATTCTGCTCACTTGAGTTCGTAATTGTTCTCGGTTAGTAGACAACACTTCTAGTCTTGCTGATCTCTCTTGTTCAAGATCTTTTAGTCTTTGTGTTATTCTTTCTTTAACATCAGGTCCTAAGTTGTGGTCATCAGCCTCAACTAGTTTTTCTTTTTCTCTTTTTATATGCTCATCTAGTTCACCCAGTTTTGCTAAATTGTTTGTTAATTCGCCTCTGATGCTTTTCAAAGCATGATCAAGGGCCGTTATTTCTCTCATAGGTAGCGGCGGATCGTGCATGGTTTTTAATACTGTTTCTTCTGAAAAACTGGTTTCTGCTTCTATTATTTCGTCTGCTGTTGGGCTTAAATCTTTAAGTTCCATGTTTTGTATTTGGTTATCTGTTGGGAGTTCTTGTAGTGTGTTTTGAAGTTTAGCAACTGCCTCACTGTCTAATCTTCGCGGTTTAGCAATGCCAAGGCGATTTTGATCGCTCACACTGAGCCTTTGTCTAATTGTACTCTTTTTTAAAAACTTTGATGAGTCTGGTTTAGTTGTAAGCTGAACAAGTTGTCCTTCGTCGTTTCTCACAAACAAATGGTCATCTTTTGTTTCAAAATCATTAGGGTCTATAAAATCAGGAGGTTCTTGGCCTAAACTTTGATAAAATGATTTGACCTTACTTTCTGTTAATTCACGCCGCAATGATTGTAATGGATGTGTCAAAGGTGTCATTTCACTCATGTCGTCTCCAGGATCAAAAACATCATAATCTTCTTCTGCCATGTTTTTAAATAATTAACTTTTTATTTTGTTTTATAAAAAAAAAATGTCACAAGCATATGGCTCGATTCTTGACCCGCATAGAAGACTGAAAGAGCCCTTTGGCGTGAAGGGAAATAAACAGAATATTATTGTTACAAATAATCCATCTACTATTGATTCAGATCAAATTCTTACTGTTAAATTTCCAGACCTAGGAGCAGATGAAGTGATTGTGCCGGGATCTGCACGGCTTACTTTCAAAATAGAACTTGATTCAGCAACAGACCCAGACAGGACAGTTGTACAGAATCTGGGACGGGCAATCGTTAAGAAAATTTCTATAAAACTTGAGGGGCAAGAAATATTTTCTTTACACAATGCAGACATATTTCTAATCTATTCTGATCTATGGCTAACCGCGAATGAAAGGGCCGATCTTGCGTTTCAAGGAATCGAAAATAACGAAGCACTAAAACACAGAATAGACGCCGAAGACGCTAAAGACGGTAACAAGTATGAAGCTGTAAGTTTTGCTTATGGAAATCGCTTTTCTATACCCTTAGATTTTGAGTTGTTAAAAGCGCATGCGCCATACTTTCAAGGAGCATTAAAAGACAGATTGTCATATGAACTAACTTTTAATGAATACAAACGTGTCATTAAATCTACAGACACTGATTCCAAGTACAGCATTTTTGACATCTCGTTAGAGTTTGACATTGTTAGCAACCCTAACTTAGCAAGGCTGATTGAGCAACAATATCAGTCAAAATTAGCAATATATTACGAAAGAGTGATTCATCATTCAAAATATCCTAAAAGCAGGGCAGACACTATATGGAACTTTAGTTTTAGTGCCGCAGCAAGATCCCTTAAAGGTATTTTATTGCTGTGTGAAGATGAAGAACCATTCAAAAGACAAAGTGAAAAGTTTATCAATCCTAAAATAACGAAAGTACAATGTTCAATTGAGGGTAGTCCTAACCAAGTCTACGGTAGTGGGCTTAAACTTTATCATCATTTTGATGAAATAAGAAAATTGTTTGGAGGCGGGAGGTCTAGAAGTCCAACAGTAGACCTTGCGTCTAAAGATCTACACCTTCACAGTGTTAGACTTGATGAATATTTAACAACGAAATACGGTTTATGGATTGACCTAAGGTCAACAGAGGATAATCAGTTGCATGGGAGTGGGAGAACAGTTAAAGACGTAATAAACATTCAAATTGATAAAGAAAAAGAGAGTGATAAACCACTTAATGTACATTTGTTTTTAATATATGATGCGCAGCTGAATATTCAAGATAACAGATTGAAAGATATCCAATACTAAATTATTTTTATTTTAAAAAAGCATGTCTGTTACGACTTATCCAAAAGTGCCCAAAGAAGAGATAGTAAGCAATTCTGTTGCTGTAGACATAAAAACTTTCAGATTAACAAACATAACACAAATGCAACAAAAACTAGAGCAGGACCTTTCAAAATACAGCAAAACCAAACGAAGGTATTCTGCTGTCTTTAATGCTGTTACATATGTTAATACTGGAGCATCGATCACTAGTGCTCTATCAGCAGGAACAAGTGTAGGTCTCTTAGCAACAGGCGTAGGTGCACCGGTAGCTATACCTCTAGGTGGTTTGTCTTTAACTCTTGGCCTGTGTTCATTGGCTGTAAGTGCTGTCAGCAAAAAAATAAAAGCTAAACTCCAAAAGCACACAGCTATGGTTCAACTAATAACAGCTAAACTTAGTTCCTTCAAACTGACAATAAATAAAGCACTTGCTGACTCAAACATCACGGATGAAGAATTTAGTCGCCTACAGGCTGATTTTGAGGACTACAAAAGACAAAAGTTTGATCTTCAAAGAAAGGCAAGGGCAACTTTTTCTCAACAACCAGACACCGATCAGATAAAAAAGGAATGTTTAAAAAAAGTAAACGAGACATTAAACTCTGTTCTAAACAGCTCACATTAACAACCCCAAAGGGCGTTTATACTTTAGTTTATGAGTCCAAGCACAAAAAGACCGTTGATATTGATTCTGATTAAGTTTTTTTTTTTAATTTAAATAAATATTTTGAGTTAGAAAAGAAACTCAGCATGGATAAGATATATGAAGGTTCAGATGAATTGTTTGAAGCAATGCTCGAGGAAGAGCGTTTGTCAAAAGCTTTAAATGAGGTCGTTTTAGAAGTTATTGATCCAACAAACGTGCAGGCAAGCGTTGTACATGCTATTTCTCAAGTTCCAAGTAAACTAACAATAAACCCCCAGTTAAAGTAAGGATAGTTGTTTTAATCGACTATATAACAATAAACGAAGAAAATCTAGAAGTCTGGGTCTCAACTAAACAGCAGACTATTCTTTCTTATAATGACTTAACACCCGGTTGGGCAGATCAACTTCTTACACAGTTTAATGAAGCCTCTGAAGCAGCTAAAATGAGAGGCTCTGGTTGGTCAGAGGGTGAAGTCCTAGACATCAGATTAAGACAGGCTAAGTATGAGCCGATTGTAGGCAAGTCTTACATTCCACTGCCTCCAACATTAGTTGCAAAGAAAGCAGTTCTGAACATAAAGAATTCAGACGACAAATGTTTTATGTGGTGCGTTCTTGCTAGGCTGCATCACGTTGCCAAAAATGCAGAGAGAGTATCTAACTATTTACAGTGGGCCAATGATCTTAACTTTAACGGCCTTGAATTTCCTATGGCTGTAGACAAAATTGATCAGTTTGAAAAACAAATCCATCAATAACTGTTAATGTCTACACATGGTCTGAAGAAACCAACCTTCTGCCAATTAGAGTGTCAAAGAACAGTCCAACAATAGGCGAACCAACCAAAACTCATGTAGACTTACTCCTGATGCAAAGCCTTAATGGGTTGCACTACACTCTAATACGCACAATGAGTAGATTACTAGTGCATACTACAAAACAACATAGCAAACAAGAATTCTGTAGAAAATGTTTAACAAGAATTCCATCTGTTAAAGCAGCAAGCGAACATGTAAAACATTGTATTAGCCCAGTTGACTGTGATACAGAACTAATTACGCCCGGAGAAGGCAGTAAAGTTAGTTTTAAGAACTGGAAACGGTTGCAAACTAGTCCATATGTTGTTTACGCAGACTTCGAATCACTCATTGTTCCTTATAAAGGACCAACCCCACAGAAACTTCCTAAAACAGTCTTAATGAGTAATCATCAGATTTGCTCATTTGCCTTCATCATTGTTAGGTCGGATGGCGCCCATTCAAAGCCAGAATTATACAGAGGACCAAATGCTGCAAAATACTTCTTAAAACGCATGCAGCAAGTGCGTAATGCCTGTTCTAATAATCTAAACTTATCTGAAATCATAATGACGCCTGAAGACCAACAACAGTATGACTCAGCCACTCACTGTTGGATTTGTGGGGCGGCCTTGGTTGCCACCGCAGAGAATCCAACAGTAAGAGACCATGATCACATTAGTGGAAAGTTTAGAGGAGCAGCACATAACAAATGCAATCTTCAACTAAAGTTTGAACCAAAG
This sequence comes from Conus canariensis, assembly GCA_033310375.1. Lineage (NCBI taxonomy): Eukaryota > Metazoa > Mollusca > Gastropoda > Neogastropoda > Conidae > Conus > Conus canariensis. Next base: position 21,231 of record JAMYXO010001757.1, on the reverse strand, counting down.
ACATGGAAGCTGCCTATATTCTTTCACAACTTGCGAGGTTACGACTCTCACCTTATAATGCAAGCAGTAACCAGCGACTTCAGGGTGTCATGCATTGCACAGTCATCAGAAAAGTACATGTGTTTCACTTTAAATAACATGTCTTTCTACGACTCTATGCAACACATGATGGGTTCATTAGAGTCACTGGCTATGTCCTTAAAGTCCTGCCCAATAACAGAAGAATATTTTGACCCAACTCTTGTTAGAAAGGGCGTTTACCCTTATGAGTACATGAACAGTTGGCAAAGGTTTGACGAAGATACACTTCCGCCTAAAGGCGCGTTCTTTTCTAGTCTTAGAGGAAAGGACATCAGTGATTCTGATTATTCTTATGCTCAAGATGCGTGGCAGAAGTTAGAGTGTAAAACGATGGGAGACTATCATGATTCCTATTTAATGGCGGATACCTGTTTGTTGGCGGACGTCTTTGAAAATTATAGGAAGACCTGCATGAAACATTACAGCCTGGATCCCGCGCATTACATTTCTGCGCCCGGGATGAGCTGGGACGCTTTCTTAAAATTTACTGGAGTACAAATTGATTTATTGTCTAACCTGCCAATGCTTCAGATGATTGAAAACGGATTGCGTGGGGGAATCAGTATGGCGTCGCACCATTACTGTAAAGCAAACAACAAATACTTGGACGACTATGATCCAAGTAAAAGGTCTAACTATCTCATGTATTTAGATGCAAACAATCTGTATGGATGGGCAATGGCGCAATCACTTCCATTACGCAACTTTAAAATGTACACAGACGGTGATACGGATAATATTCAAAAAGCATTAAAGTGGTTGGGCAGTTTGACGCCAGATCAACAGTGTGGATACATTCTAGAAGTTGACTTAGAATATCCTCAGAAACTCCATGACCTGCATAATGACTATCCATTAGCAGCAGAAAGTCTAAAGATGGCAAAAACAGAACCACCTAAACTTGTGCCTAATCTTCGTGACAAAAAAAATTATGTCTGTCATTACAGACTTCTTCAATTTTATTTAAGACATGGTTTAAAGTTAACAGCAGTTCATCGTATAATTGCATTTGATCAAGAACAGTTCATGAAACCATACATCATGAAGAATACTGATCTCAGAACTAAATCCGCAGATGCTTCAGAAAAAGACTTTTTCAAGTTGATGAACAACAGCTGTTTTGGAAAGACTATGGAAAATCCGCACAAGCGTAAAGATGTTAGATTGGTCACCAGAGAGAACGATGCAATTAAGCTAACTTCTAAACCTAATTATCAGGACTTCAGAAGATTTCATGATCAGCTTTTTGGCATAATGAGAAAAAAAAAGAAAGTCAAATTGGACAAACCTGTTTTTATTGGGTTTACTGTTTTAGAGCTGTCGAAGCTTTTGATGTTAGAATTTCTTTACGACTACTTTAAACCCTTGTATCCTGAGTCCAGAGTTCTGTACACAGATACAGATTCCTTTGTTATAGATATCCCTACTGAAGATATCTATAAAGACATGGAATTAGAAGTAGCTAAAGGGCATGCGGGATGGTACGACACATCTGATTATCCTAAAGATTCGCCTTTGCATTCAACTGTTAACAAAAAGGTTTTAGGTAAGATGAAGGATGAATTATCTGGAGGCGTGATCAAGGAGTTTGTTGGTTTGAGGTCGAAAATGTACAGTCTTTCAAGCCAAAAAAAAAGTTGTTAAAAAAGCAAAGGGAATATCTCGCAGTGTTGTGCAGTCAAGCATAACCCATGACAACTACAAAGAAGCATTGTTTGGCAATAAGACTTTTCATCATGACAATTACAAGCTGCGATCTAATCTGCATGAGATTAACACAACAGTTGTAACAAAACGGTCTCTTGACCGCACTAACACAAAAAGAGTATTTGTTAATCCAGAGTATTCATATGCGATTGGTCACTGGAGGACATTTGGTCAAGCGCAATTAGATACTCAGTAATTTCTTTATCCAGTATAGCCGGATTATTTGTGGTTGTTGTTTCAAGATTTTTGATTTTTTCATAAATATTAGGATCTATTGGCAGTTTATTCTTTATCATTGTTTTAATAATAAATTTATACGCAAATAATTTTTTTTGAGCTTCCATTTTAAACTCAAATATATTTACGTAAATTAATTAAGCGGAACTGTGTCTGGCGGGATTATCTGCAGTTCTTCTTTCACAAAAGATCTTTGAGGGGCTGGTCGTTTTGTTGTGTCAGTTTCTCGTAAATAATACATGGGTGGATTCATTTTCACAATTTTTTTTATCTCATATGGATCAACACTCCAAACTGGATCTGTTGCCCTGATGCGAGTGTCCCCTTCCGCTTCTCCCGGCGAATAAAGGTATCTCACTTTCAAACCAAATGGTAATAGTTTGCTTGATGAAGACTCTCCTTCAACAACATTTATTGTTTGTTTTCTGATTGCTTGTACTGGTTTTAGACCTTTAAATTCTTCATTATTCATTGCACGTAGAACTGAGGGCAGTCTTCTAACCCATTCTGTGTTGCGAGAATTGTCAATCAGCTCTCTGTGATACTGGTAGGAGAAAAGTCTTTCAGATAACTGTTTGTTAAAGTTTTCAACCAAACCCTGTGATCTGTGAACACCCGGAATGCCTCTTTTAATGGTAACTCTATGTTTTAACAATAATTGATTCACTTGTCCTTTAAATTCTTTTCCATCATCGACTTGAATCATGCGAGGATAAGTTAAGGGTCCTCGTTGATATATCAGTTGTATAGCGACAGCAACAGCAGAAGCACTCTTTTGTGTTAATGGTTCAGCATCTTTGTATCTTGAAGCTATGTCAATGACTGTAAGTGCGTACTTAAATCTTTTTCGTCTAATCGTATCATGGGGTAAATATAGAAGATCCATTTGATGGGTGTCGTTCGGTATTGTGTTGACAAAGTGTGGTCTTTGTATTCATTTAGGCGCTGGTAAATAAATTTGCCAAATCGCTTGTTTAGATAACCATTCTTTTGCTGTTTGTTCACTGACTCCCGCTGCTTGGCTAAGCTTTTTAATTGCTGTTATTCCCTTCCAATATCCTTTTGGAGAATAATAGATTTTGTACATTTTTATTCAGCCAATACTTTGTGCAACAAAATACACAGCGGTCATGCCAAAGACAATAAACAATATTTCTTGCATCTTTTGTTTTTCTGATGGTTGATAAAAGTCGCTAAATTTTGGTGGGGGCAATGTTTCAACTTGTTTGCCTGTTACTAGAAAATATTCTTTTATTGCCTGGTCAACATCTTTAAATGTGTAAGCTGCATGTCCCTGTTGTTTAAGTCTGTCGTTAATAAAATCTAACTGCTCCATTCTTTGCTTTTCATAGGTGTCTTGTGCAGCAGCTAGTTGCTCCATAGCTCTGTTATGTCTTTTTCTCTCATTGTTATTTTGTAGTTTACTAAACGCGTAATTACTTCCGCTAAAAGCAAGCGCATTAACCACAGCGCCACCAATCATCATTATGAGTGAAGCCATTTTTATAAATGTATTTTTTTTTAATTTTACATATTGATACTGTCTGGAATTATTCCTTGCTTAACTAGAAAATCTTTCGTAGCAAATGAAGCTGTAATAACAGCAATCAGCTTTGCTGAGTCTTCAAAGCCTAGTTTGCCAAGATCTGCTGGTTTTATTTTTAACAGGCTTTTACCAAGCATTGTGTATCCTACACTTAGGCCTCCAATAACAGCAGAATGGTATACAAGGTTAGTAATAGTTTTTTCGGTGCTCATTTTTAAAAAATAAAATAATATTTATTCATTAATAAAACATGAACTGCGATGATTTACTTCCTGAACTTACAAATGATCAAGTTGATGACCAAGCTATTATGCGTCAAAAGGAAAGGCTGTATTCTTTGGCGGCGTGTGGAAAAACAAAACAGTACCTTGGAAATGAATTCAGCATAGAACAGATTCAACAGATGTCGACGCAAGACATTGTAAAGTATCACAACAGGTATGAAGCGCAACTGGGGTCAAGAATGGTAAAAAGTGTTGGGCAAACGGTTCTTAGTTTGTACACTAAACTAGTTAGTAGATTTGCTCCCATTGATTCTGAACAAGATTTTATGTATGATTTAACGCAGGATCCAGTTTTAACAGTCATTAGAGTCTCTAGGATGTGATCTATATTACAGATTTGGAACATTATTGTCGCCATTAATCATGGGATTAATTACTTTTAATCATATAGATTTTGTTTCCCTTCAAAATGACCGAGCCAGAAAATCAGCAGAATCAGAAAACATTGAATCAGGTGGAGAAAGTGACCAGTAAAAAGCCTCCTCATCCTGGGCGCGTTGCAGCAGGAAAAAAATTAGCAGAGTGGAACAAACAAAAAAAATTAATGTTGCAATCACAGAATATAACTCATAATGAAAAAACACCAGTTGTGCCAGAGCCACAACAAGAACAAGTTGTTTCAAGTCCCGCAACATCATCATGGATTATTTGGATTAAAAGAGTTAGCATTTTTGGCGTCATTGCTGTTGGTGGGGGTGGTTATTACGTTTATAAAACATATAAAGAAAGACAGCAAAAACCAAAGCAGCCCAAAAAATCACAGCCACTAAATACAAAATCTGAACAAAAAAGAATACCAGAACCGCCAACAACAAAAGATCATTTTGATCCATTTGATATGCAGTAATATTTCAAGAACTTAATAAATAATTATAAGTGACTTGAATAAGAACTTGATAACGACTTCATGACGACTTGATAAAAACTTAAATAAGAACTTGATAAGAACTTGAGGTAACTTGATTAAAAACTTAAAGTAACTTGATTAAGAACTAGATTAAGAATTTGGGGTAACTTGATTAAGAACTTGGGGTGACTTAATTAAGGACTTGGGGAAACTTAATTAAGGACTTGGGGTGACTTAATCAAGAACTTAATTAAGGACTTAGGGTGACTTAATTAAGGACTTGGGGTGACTTAATTAAGGACTTGGGGCGAAAAGTGGAACTGGTAGGACCACTTCTCATTTGATATGTCAGCCACTTACTTTGTGACTGAACAGGATGTGCGTGGGCGCTGTGCAGTGATTCGTTGTCGGGCTGGCCTGCAACTACTAGTTAAGCGCGATGAAGAACAGAGAAAGAGGCAGCTCACGCTATAGCAAAGAACGTGTTAGCGCACGCCCGCTGTGCGGACAGACCGCGCCGCGAGCCCGGTGAGAGAAGAAACGCAGTAGGCGCGCAAGGCGTGTTTTATTGATTTTTAGGTCAGAACATAGGGAGACACACAGTTTGTAAACAGGACGCTCAGCCTGCTGACTTACTGCGTCGTTATAATTGTGTTGTCTTGGTCTTGCAAAAAAGCTGACAGTCAACCGACTGGTAGTACAGACTGTTTGGGGGAACGCAGACACTATTTATTATAGATGACTTCGGCCGAAACTGGCTTTCAGTGGAAGACATGCTAGGATAAGTGTGTGGATTTTATGTCAAAAATATAACTCAGTTTTAAAAGACTTTAGAGAACAATTAAAGACAGTGGTTTTATTTCACATGAAAGACAGAGACGCATTTGATGAATGTATGCGTGAAAATGATGTTATTGAAAACGATCAAGAAAAACGAAGGATTAAGCAAAAACTAAAGTCTCAAAAGTTTTCTAAATTAGTGTTAAAAACAGATAATCCTACACATTATGTATGTTTGTAAAGTGTTTACTATTAGAGAACTATAAAATAGGCACTCTGGGTAAGCCGGCGGAGCAACAGCGAAACCGGCTTCAGCCGGTTGGAGCTGGCGGAGGTGGGTGAGCCAGAGTGCCTATTTTATAGTTCTCTACTTTCTTATCTTCTGACAAAGTTACTGTGATGGTTGACAAAGACAAACTAACAGTACTTGATTTTATTTTCATTAAGTATGTTGATTTTATTGGGTTTTACTCTGTTGATGAAGTGCTGTCAGAAGGGTTAATAAGAAGATATGTACAAGATTAAAAAAATAATCTTGTTTAAAATGGAAGAAGGTCAACAGTTTAGATTAAAGCACATGACTGAGCTTGAAGAGGAAATAGAAAGTGACTTAAATAAGTATAGGGTTACTAGAAAGAAATATGCTAAAGCTTTAAATGTCCTTTCTTATATAATCACCGGCTCATCGGTTGTAGCCAGCTTAAGCACTGGGTCTAGTGTTGCTCTTTTAGCTACTGGAGTTGGGACACCAATGTCCATAGCTTTTGGGAGTGTTGGGTTGGGTTTAGGTGCCATGTCCACGATTGTAATTGCTGTTTTAAAAAAGCTAACGCCCAAATTACAAAAGCACACCGCCATTGTAGCCCTAGCAACAGCAAAACTTCATTCATTAAGGCTGATTATAAGCAATACATTACTGGATGGAAAAGTAACAGACGAAGAATTTAAACGAGCCATGGCTGACGGTGATGATTACAGACGACAAAAGATCGATCTTCAAAAGAAATGGAGAAAGACTTTTACTTCACAACAGGTAGACGCTGAGGCAATCAGAAAGAACATTGCAAAGCAGAACATTGCAAACGATCAAGTAAACCCAAAAACGAGCCTGATGTAATTATTGTATTACCTATATATTTGATCTTAAAAATGACGAGCAAAGTAGTTACAGAGCTTAAAAATATATGCTGCGCCCTAGAGTTAATGATGGAGCGGGGGGCTAATGAAGAAGAGTTAAGAAACAAGTTTGACGAATTAATTGCGGATCTTTTTGAGCACACAGATATTCGTGAAAGTGTAACTAACGTAATCAGTAAAATGCCAGATTCTTGGCCCAACCCAGTTATAAAGTGTATTGCAATTTTAGTTAATATTATGGCTCCTGATGACGCTGAATTGTCTATTTTTGCTAACTCTGAAGGAGCAGCTATTCAATTTAACTAAATTTTAGTATTTATTTTTTTGTATTACCTCAAATTAGTAAATATTAGCTAAATTTTAGTATTTATTTTTTTTGTATTACCTATATATTGGCCTTAAAAAATGACGGCCACAAAGACGTTGGATGCCAAACCGGTGGGCAATATGTTCAGTGAATTAGCCATGAACATCATTAACCCCTCAAACGTTCATGAAAGTGTAACACATGCTATCTCTAAAATCCCAGAGTCTCTTCAAATTAACCCGCCAGTAAAAGTGTTGTTGGCCATTCTGATTGAATATATAACCCCCGATGATAGTAGTATACTAGTCTGGGTTTCAACTAGACAGAAAGAAGTAATGAGTTATCACGACTTTAATTCTGAATGGGCTGATTACATGCTTACACAGTTTAACCATGCAAGTGAAGAGGCTAAGCTAAGAGGTTCTGGCTGGTCTGAAGGAACAGTCCTTGAAATCAGATTAAGACAAACAAAGTTCTATCCTATAGTCGGCAATTCTTACATCCCTCTTCCGAGAGAGTTAGAGTTAAAACGAGCAGTCTTAAACATACATAATTCAGATAACTTATGTTTCATGTGGTGTGTTTTGGCACACTTACACCCAGTTAAAAATCATGCAAACAGAGTATCTAATTATAGGCGGTATATAAATGAGCTGAACTTTAATAACATAAACTTTCCAGTGAGTGTAGAAAGTATATCTCAGTTTGAAGAGCAAAACAAACCAATAACCGTAAGCGTATACACATGGTCTGTAGCAGACAATCTAGTCCCTCTAAGGATTTCTCCCAACGCTCCTACTTTAGGCGAATCACTTAACAAGCATGTCGACTTGATACTGTTTGCAGACGGTTCCAAGAGCCATTATGTATTGATCAGATCAATTAGCAGACTTATGGCTTATACTACAAACAATACAGCTAAACAAGACCTTTGTAGAAGGTGTCTGGTTAGAATCCCATCTATAGAGGCAGCTGTTGAACATAAGAAGCATTGTAAAAGTTTTGTAGACTGTAAAACCGAACTTCTTACGCCCCCACCGGGGTCTAAAGTTAGTTTTAAGAATGTACACAAACTGCAGATGAGACCATACGTAGTCTATGCTGACTTTGAAGCGATCTTGCCACAGTACTACGGCCCTCAACAAGAACAAAAAACAACCTTATTATCTCGTCATCAGATCTGTTCTTATGCTTTCGTCGTTGTTAGGTCAGATGGCGGACACACAACGCCAGAGATTTACAGAGGTCCCAACGCAGCCGATCGATTTTTACAACACATGAAACACCTTCGCAATCAATTCTCCAATCAGCTAAATCTCTCAGACATTAAGATGACTCCCGAAGACCAAAGGCGCTACGAATCAGCCACCCACTGTTGGATATGCGGCTTAGAGCTAACACCTAATAGTAAAGACGCGACAGTGAGAGACCATGATCACATTACTGGCAAATTTAGAGGGCAGCACACAACAGCTGCAATCTTCAACTCAAGGTTAACCCCGAAAAATGGAAACTGCCAATCTTCTTTCATAACTTACGGGGCTATGATTCTCACTTTATCATGCAAGCAATAACTTCTGAATGTAAGAGGGTTAGCTGTATTGCACAGTCATCAGAAAAGTACATGACCTTTACTGTAGACTGTTTATCCTTCTATGATTCTGCCCAGCATCTGATGGGGAGTTTAAGTAAGTTAGCAGGATCTCTACAAGACTGTCCAATCACTAAAAAATATTTCGACTCATCTTTAGTCCGTAAAGGCGTTTACCCTTATGAATACATGGACTCGTGGGAGAGGTTTGACGAGCCGGCGCTGCCGCTTAAGGAAGACTTTTACAGCCGTCTTAGAGGCGGGGGCATATCTGACGCTGACTATGAATACGCACAGAAAGCCTGGACAGAATTACACTGTCGAACGATGGGTGATTATCACGATCAATATTTATTGGCCGACGTGTGTTTATTGGCAGATGTGTTTCAGAATTACAGAGCTACTTGCATGAAACACTACGGTCTAGATTCATCACAGTACATCTCTGCCCCAGGCCTCTCCTGGGACGCATTCTTGAAGTCTACAAACATTCAGATCGACTTAATATCTGATCTGGATACACTCCAGATGATTGAAGACGGGCTGAGGGGAGGCATTAGCATGGCCTGTCATCCTTACCGCAGAGCCGACAACAAGTATTTAGACGATTATGATCCAACTAAACCATCCAACTATCTAATGTACTTAGACGCCAACAATCTGTATGGGTGGGCCATGAGCCAGGCACTGCCATTAAGAAACTTTAGAATGTTCGCAGGGCCTCATGACGTTAATAAAGTGTTGAGTTATCTACCGCGTCTTACACACGATTATCCAATAGGACTAATCTTAGAGGTAGACTTAGAATATCCCGCAGAGTTGCATGACCTCCATAATGATTATCCCTAGCAGCAGAAAGATTAAAGATGAGTCCCACCGAACCGCCCAAACTCGTGCCTAATCTTCGACACAAGACTAAATATGTCTGTCATTACAGGCTGTTACAATTTTACTTAAGACACGGGTTAAAACTAAGAGCTGTTCACAGAATTATAGAATTTGAACAAGAGCCTTTCATGAGACCATACATCATGAAGAACACCGATCTTAGGACTGCGGCCACTGACGCTTCAGAAAAAGACTTTTTTAAACTAATGAACAACAGTTGTTTTGGCAAAACCATGGAGAACGTACACAATCGTAAAGATGTAAGATTAGTTACAAAAGAAAAACAAGCGATTAAACTAGTCTCCAAACCTAATTATCAAGACTTTAGACGGTTTAGCGACGGCCTGGTTGGCGTTATGATGAAGAAACAGAATGTGAAGTTGGACAAGCCGGTGTTTATCGGGTTTGCCGTGTTAGAGCTGTCAAAGTTATTAATGCTTGAATTTCTATACGACTACTTTAAGCCGCTGTACCCAAAGTCGAGAGTCCTTTACACAGACACTGACTCTTTTATTCTAGACATCCCAACTGAAGACTTTTACAAAGACTTAGAAGCGGAGGTGGCTAAAGGAGCTGATGGATGGTATGACACATGCGACTATCCAAAAGACAGCCCTTTACATTCAACTGTGAACAAGAAAGTGATTGGAAAGATGAAGGATGAACTTAATGGGACGGTTATACAAGAATATGTTGGCCTGCGGTCGAAGATGTATAGCGTTGCTACCCAGACTTCTGTAACAAAGAAAGCTAAGGGTGTAAGTAAAGAAGTTGTCAAAAAAAAAAAAAAGTCACGACAACTACAAGCAGGCTCTCTTTGAACACAAAGTATTTTATCACACAAATGTTAATCTGCGCTCTACTCTTCATCAAGTAAACACAACTGCTGTTAATAAGAAATCACTAGTCTCTAACAATAACAAGCGAACTTACGTCAATCCTGAGTTTTCATATGCTGTAGGTCACTGGAGAACCGACTTGGCTGACTTAAATTAAGATCATAACTAGTACTTAACTAGTACTTAACTAGTACTTTACTTAAGATCTTAACTAGTACTTAACTAGTACTTAACATGACTTGCACTTTACTTGCACTTTACTTGTTATAACTGACTTAACCAGTACTTAGCTTGTACTTAACCAGTACTTAACAACACATTAAAAAAAAACTAATTCAGTAAAAATAATGGGTTTACAGAAGGAGGTTGTGCTTTTTTTGCAGAGGCTAGTTCTTCTTCTTTTACTGTTTTTGTGGGGATTTGTGACTTTGTTGCTAAGTATGGTTTTAGACACTTGTATGCTAAAAGCCCCCCACCAACAACAATACTCCCCAGTACATAATAATACATCTTACAGTTTGATTGTGTTGTTGTTGGTGGCGGCGGCGGCGCTGGTGCTGATGTTGTATTACTATCTAATAATTTTTGTTTTACTGCTTGGTTTGCTTTTTGCAGTCTGTTCCATTCAGCTAGTTTACGACCGGCCTCAACACGCCCAGCACTTTTAGACTTAGTAACACTACTCACCTGCGGGACACTCAGTTGTGGGACACTCAGTTGTGGATTCACTTGTGGGACACTCGCCTGTAGATTCACTTGTGGGACATTCTGCTCCTGTGGAGTCGCAATCTTCTCCTGCTCGCTCATTTTTTTTAGTGTGATTAAAATTAATATGATTAAAATTAATATGATTGAAAGTAATTAATCCCATGATGAATGGACATAACAACGTCCCAAATCTATAATACATGTCACATGCAAGAGATTCTAGGGACTTGGTTAAAACCGGATCTTGTATTAAGTCATATTTTAAATCTTCTTCTGAATCAATCGGCGCTATCTTGCCTACTAATTTAGTATATAAACTAATCATTGTCTGTCCCACCGATCTAACCATTTTTGATCCTAGCTGTGCTTCGTACCTAGCGTAATACTTCTCAACGTCTGATGTAGACAATTGCTGAATCTGTTCAATACTTAGTTCAACGCCTAAATACTGCCTGGTTTTCCCACATGCAGCCAGAGAGTATAATCTTTCTTTATGACAGAGGTTTGGGTCTGTTGCCTCCTCACACTTTAATAGCTCGTCGCAATCCATTTTTTAAAGCCCTTTTTAAAAGCAATAAAAAAATAAAACCATGAGTTTAACGCTGGTTAATTATGCAGTGCCCATTGTTGGTGTTATAGTTTACTCAACCCTAGCAAAATGTTTGTTAAGAATAAAACCGCCCAACATGGGAAAGATAGAAGATTCGCCGAAACTAGTTGTAACCTTATTTTTAGCTCTGGCAACAAAAGATTATCTGATTAAAAAGCACATAGACAGTCTTTCATATTATGATTATTTTAATTATTTTTTTAGTTAATAAAAAACATGAGCACTGCAAAGATCATCAATACTATTTACCACTCTGCTGTAATCAGCGGTCTTAGTATAGGATATAGCATGTTAGCAAAAAACATGTTTAAAATGAGGCCGGCTGATCTAGGAAGGTTAGACATTGAGGATGTTGTTAAGGTTATAGCTGTAATAACGGCGGGGATTGCCTCAAAAGACTTTCTTGTTGCACAGGGGATCATCCCAGAAAACATCAATGCATAGAAAGATTAATGCATAGAAAGATTCATTCTAAAAAATATTGATTTATAAAAAAGATTCATTCATTTATAAAAAGATGTCTGGATTAGTTCTGATGGTAGGAGGAGCTATTGTTAATGCATTGGCTTTCTCTGGCAGCAATTATATGTTTAGTAAATTGCGGTCTGATGAAGAGAGAGAACGCCATAACAAGGCAATGGAAGATTTAGCTAAGGCAAGAGACGCTTACGAGAAAAGGAGAATTGCTCACTTAGACTTTATTAATAAAAAGTTAAGAGAGCAGGGACATGCAGAGCACACATTTACAGACGTTGATGAAGCAATGAATGAATATTACTTAGTGACAGGAAAGAAGTTTCTAACATCGTCACCGCCAGAACTGTCTGACTTTTATGAACCATCTGAGGATCAGAAAATGGTAGAAATAGGCTTTATTATAGGTGCTATGGGAGCAATCTTTCTTCTTGCATATTCAATCTAAAAACATTGTTAAAATGTAATAAAAAACAGTCCCTTCTTATGGGCGATACAAAGTACAAAATATATTATTCACCTAGAGGGTATTGGAAGGAAAGGCTGCTATTGATAAACTGAGTAAAGCTGCTAGGGTGTCTGAATCAGAAGCGAAAGACTGGCTTTCAAAACAAGCGATCTGGCAAATATATCTGCCCGCCCCAAAAAGAATAATAAGGCCTCGATTTGTTAACTCAGTTCCTAATGACACCCACCAGATGGACTTGTTGTATCTTCCACATGACAAAGTTAGAAGAAAAAAGTTTAAGTATGCTCTTACAGTTGTTGACATGGCTTCAAGGTATAAAGATGCTGAGCCTTTAACGGATAAAAGCTCAACTGCTGTGGCCGTGGCTTTACAACAAATATACATGCGAGGTCCATTAAAGTATCCTAGGTTGATTCAGGTTGATGATGGAAAAGAGTTTAAAGGAGCTGTAAACCAACTGTTTTTAAGACATCGGGTTACAGTTAAGAGAGGGATCCCAGGCAACCATCGCTCCCAGGCCCTAGTAGAAAACTTTAATAAGAATCTAGCTGAGCGTCTGTTTACCTATCAATACCACAGAGACCTTATGGACAAAACACGCAACACAGAATGGGTTAGGAGATTGCCAGCAGTCTTACGCGCCATGAACAACGAAGAATTTAAAGCAACGGGCCTTAAGCCGGTGAACGCGATCAAACTAAAAAAAATTAGCATTACTGAAGACATCCAAAGTAATCAGAAACTCTTGTCGTTTGGATTAAAAGTAAGATACTTGTATGCGCCTGGAGAGGCAGAGGGCGATGTTAGAATTAGAGCCACAGACCCTATATGGAGCGTAGACGTATATGAAGTTGAAAGAATTATGAAAACAGCCCCTCCCGTGTATTATTTAAGAGAGACTCTTTCTTCTAAAAAGCCTGCCCCTAAAAGATCGTTTGTTCGCGAAGAGTTGCAAGTTGTCCCACCAAACACAGTGCCTGTTAGTTAATCAGAGAGAAAGTTTAAATGTGCGGTTCTAGAGCAGAAAAATTATTTTGCCCGGAAACCCCACTTTTCACGCGATTAGATTTGTTTAATTTTGTAGGGTTTTAGCTATTTTTTTTGGTTAAGAGAATTTGATTATGTGAAAAGGGGGGTTTGCGGGCGAAATAAGATTGCTGGTCAAGAACAGACATTTAAACTTTCTCTGAGCTGTTCCAGCGATCATTTCAGGAAGGCCATGTTTCGCGATTATGGAGGTCATCCACAATCATTCATGTGCCAAAGAAGAAAGTGATCAGTCAGCTCAACGACTACAGACCAGTGGCGCTAACATCAGTCCCCATGAAATGTACTGAGGAAATTGTCCTCAAGCATCTCAGGGGAGAGACTGAAGACCATCAAGATCCACTGCAGTTCGCCTACACCAGAGGTAGGAGCACAGAAGATGCCATCCTGACAATGCTGCACCACCTCCACCAGCACCCTGATAGGCTAGGGACGTTCGCCAGGGTTCTGTCTGTGGATTTTCAAGTGCCTCTAACACCATTCAGCCCCTTCTCCTCGTCGGAAAACTACTGGCCATGGCTGTTAAACCAGATATCATCAAATGGATCTACAGCTTCCTGACTGACAGACCACAGCAAATCGTAGTTGGCCGGGTTGTCTCTGATGTCCTGGTGACCAATGCAGGAGCCCCACAGGGGTGTGTTCTGTCGCATGCCCTATTCACCATCTACACAGCTGACTGCCGCACCAGGAAGGCATGCAATCTGCAGATCAAGTTCGCATATGACACGTCGCTTACAGGGCTGATGCACGACTCTGATGAAACCATGTACCGAGAGGCAGTCAGCAAGTTGGTGGACTGGTGCGACAGGAAATTCCTTCAGCTCAATGTCACCAAGACAGAGGAGATGGTCATCGACTTCTGCAGGAACCCAAGCAGCACCCACCCACTTGTCATCAAGGAAGAGGAAGTGCGCATTGTGCGCACCTACAAGTACTTCGGCAAGTCATTGACAAGTTGGAGTGGACCCCTAACATCGGCATGTGCTGCAAGAAGGCCAACCAGCGTCTTTTCTTTCTGCGGAAGCTCCCACAGTTCAGGGTCAACAGCACCATCCTGAACTTGTTCTATCAGTCAGTGATCCAGTCCATCTTCCTCTACAACCATCTGTGCTTCCATCCATCCTCCTCTACAACCATCTGTGTGTTGTGTGTGTGTGTGTGTGTGTGTGTGTGTGTGTGTGTGTGTGCGCGTGAGTGTTGTGCGCGTGTGGTGTGTGTGTGTGGTGTGCGTGTGCGTGTGTGTGTGTGTGTGTGTGTGTGTGTGTGTGTGTGTGTGTGTGTGTGTGTGTGTGTTGTGTGTGTGTGTGTGTGTGTGTGTGTGGACGGAACAAGCTCATAAATAAATAGAACGAAAAATATTTTGTGACGTCTTTAACAAATACGTAAGTTTCGTTCGTTGTTATGTCCCTTGTATCCATTTTTTTTGGCGAATATCTCCAAGTAAAGTCACATGTTACCGTTGACCAATGAACTGCCTTTGTCGTTGACAACTAAACTAAACATTCAATGTCACCGAGCAACACTGATCTTCGGCAAGATCGGGAACAACGGGCAGCAGGCATTGAAAGGTGACAGCAAGAAGATTAAACTCTGCAACGATCCAGCGTTTGAACGGGATTAGAGGAAGATCTAAAACTGAAGAAGGCTACAGCACGCTAGCCGTAGAGAAATGGTTCAGTAATCTGGCGAAGAGCAAGAGACGGCCGCAGACCAAGGGGAGCTGGGCCATTCGTGCGATCCATCACAGAAGGGACTGGAGGCTGGACGTACCATTGCTGGTAGACCTTGGTCTGGAGGGGTGGAAACCTTCCCCCCCTCTGGGGGGAATTTTTGACTTGGTTTTCTAGAAAGCTTATGATATGGGAGGAAACATTTGACATGTTACCCTCTGGTAAACAGGTTATTTTGGCATTGAGAGCTGCATTAATAGTGTGTTTTTTCCTCTTTGCGCCTTGTATTTAGCATTATGGGGTAGGGGTGTTTACTCTCTGTTTGTCACATATAATCTGGCTTGATATCTCATAGGTTTGTCGTGAATGACATCTAAAACAAATTTCCTCGATATACCTGCACACTATTCTGCTGGTATTTTACAAAAAGAGATACAGTGATGATGTTTGTGCATGGGCATCCGAATCGCATGCAGCTGAAATCTGTCGTACCACTCAACCACAGCTGTGCGCTGTTCTGTTCCCCCGTGCAAGTGGAGCAGCCGACACCTATCCACGCGTTTCTTGCTAGTTTTGTCTCCACAGTTCAGTGTGTATCACAAAACAGCGTATGTTCACTTAGGCCTAGATCAAGATTTTGTTATTGTGATCATAGATTTTCTACGAAAAGTAAGTACTGTAACATTCGTTTATAACGTCACATCGGTGTGGCACTAAAAGTAATGCGTTTGCGACAGCGCGTTGAGGCAATGTTTCTCTAGTGGTGAGAGATTCAATAACATGAACCAGTGATTTGGAGCAACTGGTCTAATAATAAAAATAATAATGCCATGAGTTTCTTTGTCTCTCAAGTCACACCTATGTTACGAAGGCGCTTGTGTATTTTCTTCTTCTTGTCGCAAAATGTTGTCTTTGTAAAGAAATCTAACATACAAAGCAGTCATGTGTGCATGCCATTGCGTGCTTTACTGTGATCTCTGTCTGCAGCATGACGTATGCATGTCCTTAGTAAACCCACCTCACCCCCATCCCCACCTGTTGTGTGTGTGTGTGTGTGTGTGTGTGTGTGTGTGTGTGTGTGTGTGTGTGTGTGTGTGAGTGTAAAGCGTTCATGCACACATCTTCTACACACCTCTGCCCATCCCGTCTACTGCGCATGTCTCATCATTTCGGCCAGACTCCTGTGCTAAGCATGTGTAGCCTAGATTAGTATAGCAGATGGTACTCGCTGTCACAGCGCAAGATGCACTTTTCTGATTGGGTTGCTGGAGAACCTCTGACATGCGTGTCCGTGCTTTGGAAAAACCGCTGCTTGAGTTCGTTGCTACTTTTAGTTCTGCGTACTTCACCACTAACTTTGACAAAGTGTATGAATAGGGCAAACCGCTTTGCCGCATTATAATATCCATTTGTTTTTAACCGTCTTGTTTCGATCATTGGGAATGGGCAGGTGTGCAGCCTCTAACTACACTGTAATTAAAAATGCGTCATCTTCTCCTGTGTGAATTCAGATTTGCACCATGGCAGATGAACAACCAGTGACCTTTAAAAGCACACCCAAATGCAAAGGAAAATGTTCAAGAGATGGGAGAACATGTGTAATTCATTTAAAAAAACAGCAGAAAAAAAGAAGACTATAACCCCACTAACTGAAGAAAGTAAAAAAAAAAAAAAAAAAAACCTATCCAGAAGTCTCTCCATTTGAGACGTGCTTCAAATGTAGCATGTCATAGACTAGATCAGATTTGTGATTGCATTCCAGAAAGTATGGACTTTACTCGCCATGGTTATCACAGAAGCTGTTATGCACGGTTTACCAATGTGAAATTTGCCAGGAAAAGGAAACATGAGACAGAGAGTGAAGAAGTTGTAGGACCATCTAAACCAAAGAGGACTGCTGTTGCTACATCAGGCCCACTGCTTCCAAACGACAGATGCATCTTTTGCAACAAAAAATTCAGGAAGAAAGCTTCAAAAGGAGTTGCATGTTTTGACAAACTTGTAAAATGAGTCACCAAGACGGCAGAACAGTCTATAAAGGATGCAGCAAAAATTACGCATGATGACATTTTCACTCATTATCAAGATGTAGATCTGGTAGCACGTGAAGCTCACTATCATGAGGGTTGCAGGAAAGACTATGTAAGATCTGAAGGCAGGCATGCTGAAACATCCACAGGCCAGACATCTGTTGAGCAGCTACAGGCACATGAGAGGGCATTTGAGTACATATGTGAGTACGTTGAAAATGCCTTGATCAGAGGTGCGCAGGTGGAGAGAATGACCATGCTGAGAGAGAAGTACTGTGGATACATGCAACAACATTCCCCTGACTTCTACAACCCAGGATACAAGACTTACAAACTGACAGAAAAGATAATGAAATATTTTGGCTTCAGAATAAAATTTTGGGCTCCGAACCATCGCAGTGAACTTGTTTATTGTGACGAACTTGCCCGAGGTCAGGCAGTTGAGACAGCGTTTGTGTCAGCAGCTTCAGAAGAAAGGCGACTTGAGGAGTCTGCATATGTCCTTCGTCGACACATCTTGGATGCTTTTAGAGCTGCACCTGACATGCCATGGCCTCCATCTACAGAGTACCTTCAGTCTGATGCTGTCCATCCTCCAGCTATTCTCACAGATTTTCTCCAAAACCTGCTGTCTGGAAAAAGTAGTACTGTGGAGCAAAACAAAACCACCAGATTAGCATCCTCCATCGGCCAGGACATACTGTTTGACAGGGGGAAAGTGGAAAATGCCCAAACATCTTCTACTTGGAATGTCTATCAGACATGTTACTGGTAGGTCTGAAGTTCTAAGTCTCTTGAATCATTTTGAACACGTTGCTGGATACAAAACAATTGTAGGACTTGAGACTGCTATGGCCAACTCTGTACATCAGTATGCTAGTCTTCTGCCTTCAACGGTGAGTTTGGAACAGAACAAAGTGATTCATTTCTGCTGGGATAACTTTGACCTGAACGAAGAAACCCTTTCAGGAGCTGACACCACCCACTCCACGCATGGCATAGTTATTCAAGAGGTGACAGGAGACACAGTGCATGACACAGTTCCTTCTCAAACAGAACTATCTCCTGCTCCTCAAAACCACCAATGCTCCATGCAGTCTGAACCAAGAAACACGTACCACCCTGCTTTGCAAAAGAAAAGGCAGAACCCAACTTGAATGTTGTCGACACTCATTTCTCAAACCCAGAGGCAGTCTACAAAGCTAAAGTTGTTGACTTTTGGTGAGTTTTCTCCAGATTTGAGGCCAAAGATGGAAATCAACTGGTGCCTGGATGGGGAGGATGGGTGTCTCTCACAGGAGAAGAAGGGATAGAAAGGATGCAGTCTACTGTTGACTACATGCCACCCATCCACCACCCCATGACAGAAAATTCCACAGTCCAGCATGTCCTCAAAGTGTCACAGGCAGCAGCAAAGCAAGTGGGGCAAGGTATAACATTAGTTACATTTGACTTAGCAGTAGCAAGGAAAGCATACAACTTGGTGTGGCAGAACAATCTCTTCCAAGACATCTTTGTCAGACTAGGAAGCTTCCATACAATCTGCTCTTTCCATGGCGCTGTTGGCAAACTGATGAGGAGAACTGGTCTTGCTGGAATAGTCATTCAGTCTGCTGTCTGTGCGAGTGGGTCAATGGAGCAAGTGTTTGCTGGCAAACACTACAACCGTGCTCTTCGAGTACACAAACTAGTCCACCTCAGCTTGGCAGCTTGGCTGATGCTGTCTTTCAAGATGGCTGTGACATCAGCAATGTATAGGGTGAGAGGTTTTTTTTTTTTATCTGTACTCAGAGACATGTCATTACCATTGACAAGTTGGTTTTTTGTATCGTACTGTGTTTTCATATGCATTTTAAATTTTGTTCGTAAAGAACATGTTCCGCATTCCTTGTATGGTTGTGAAATGTCCATGAGCAGATAGCCTTTTCAATATTCTTTAGTTTGGTACCAAATTTAATACAAATACTTAAGAAGAAATTTGATTTAAGAGACTTAAAATAACCCCACCCCCTGAATAATCACCATCGGTAGGGTTACTATAGTGTAACGCTCGTATATCCTGAAATAACCTGGTTACAGCGGGGTAACATATGCCATAAAATTTTAAAATGAACAAAGTATCAGAAAATTTCACTCATAAATCCCCCCCCCCCCACACCAGGGGGGTGGGGGGGGGGGGAGGGGGGTCTACGGACTGGCCAAGGTCTATGAGGTTGGTGTGGGCCAGAGCGGCAGCATCAGCCAGAATTCCACAACCATTTCGGGAAGATTGCCTGAGGTAGGCGATGTTTGGATTTGTAGGCTAGACTTATTTATAGATTGTTAATGTGTTGAGAGATTCATTTTTGTAACTTGGAACTGATGTTCGTTAAATCAGCATAATTCTTATTCTTTATTCATGCGATTTGCTTGGCAATGTAAATCTACATGACTATCATCAACTTGCACAAGCTTTTTCATATTCAAGCCGTTGGATGCGCGATCAGTTATTTTGCGACATTTCGTGATCGTGATGGCAGAGCATGTGTGTGATAAACTGTTTGAAAATATCTCGATTTTATTTGAATTTGTTTTGGATTTTCAACTGATGATACAGGCGCCCAACGTTCTACAATGGTGTTTTTCGTCAATGATGTGCTAAAGGTCGATGGATGACGGTACTTACATCCTTGAGTCAAGTGAACAATCATACATTCTCCAGTACACTAATTACAACTGTTGTGACATTATAGCCAGTGAAATTCAATAATATTGACAGACGGTTAACAGTTCACCGATCTCCTCAGTCCGCCATCTTGGTCAAGAGAGAGATCAGAGAGATATACACAAATACACAGAGAGAGAGAGAGAGAGAGAGAGAGAGAGAGAGAGAGAGAGAGAGAGAGTCAGAGAGACAGAGATACACAAATACAGAGAGAGAGAGAGAGAGAGAGAGTCAGAGAGATAGAGATACACAAATACAGAGAGAGAGAGAGAGAGAGGAGAGAGAGAGAGAGAGAGAGAGAGAGAGAGAGAGAGAGATGCACAAATACAGAGAGAGAGAGAGACAGAGATACACAAACAGAGAGAGAGAGAGAGAGAGAGAGAATCAGAGAGAAGAGAGTCACAGAGAATAGAGATACACAATACAGAGACAGAGATACACAATTACAGAGAGAGAGACAGAGATACACAAATACACAGAGAGAGAGACAGAGATACACAAATACAGAGAGAGAGGGAGAGAGTCAGAGAGATATACACAAATACAGAGAGAGAGAGAGAGTCAGGGAGACAGAGATACACAAATACAGAGAGAGAGAGAGAGAGAGAGAGAGAGGAGAGAGAGAGAGAGAGTCAGAGAGATAGAGATACACAAATACAGAGAGAGAGACAGAGATGCACAAATACAGAGACAGAGAGACAGAGATACGCAAATACAGAGAGAGAGAGAGTCAGGAGATAGAGATACACAAATAGAGAGACAGAGGAAGAGCCAGAGAGACACAAATACACACACACACACACACACACACACACACACACACACACACACACACACACAGACAAGACAGACAGACAGACAGACAGACAGAAGACAGAGACAGAGACAGAGAGAGAGATACACAAATACAGAGCGAGAGAGAGTCAGAAGACAGAGATACACAAATACAGAGAGAGAGAGAGAGAGAGAGAGAGAGAGGAGAGAGAGAGAGAGAGAGAGAGAAGAGACAACACAAATACGGAGAGAGAGGGAGAGAGAGAGAGTCGGAGAGGGAGACTGAGAGAGGGAGAGAGAGAGAGAGCAGACAGACAGACAGACAGACAGAGATTGATTCCTACAGTGTATGTTTCTATACTAAAACAGGCATGGGCCCAACAGTCAAACTAAAGTTCCTTGTGGCACCCTCTCTTCTAGCACATCATGCATAGAGGAGGTCTCTCTAGCCACGTGTTCTAGCACATCATGCACAGAGGAGGTCTCTCTAGCCACGTG
>JAMYXO010001756.1:0-27444 GCA_033310375.1 Conus canariensis | reverse complement strand
TGTCGTTTTTTCCGACCTTCTCTTCTTTACCAGCCACAAGAATTTCATTATTATAGTTTATTATTGTTCCTATCTGAAGTCTGAGGTCAGAAGGCAGCATGTATAAACCAGTGCCAACAGCAAAGTCTACTTTCGATCTTGCGTATTGCAAAACATTTTGGTACCTTTTAATACTTGAAGGCAAATCAATTGCAGAATTAATAGAATCCTCTAAATTTGCTAAATACTGTTTTTGGGCGTCAAAGCCAGTAGAAGGATCAATTATGTTTGATCTCGTTTGTGCTTGCGAACCTAGCAAACACCAAACATAAGTACGAATAGAGTCGTTTATTCGTTCTATTCCCGCTCTAGTTAGACCATTAGAAGTATCCAAAATAAATGTTGTCCATGCTGTTTTATGCTCTTGCTCTATGGACCCGAGGTGAACAGTTGTGCCTGAAGAGAAAGATGTGTAAGGAGGATTCCAATCATAGTTATACTTTCTATGCACGCCCCAAAAATAAAGGGTGCCTAAACCATGATTAAGATCCAACTTTTGTCTAAAGTCTGTCTTTGGGTCAATATCAAATTCGTTACAGATCCTTTCAAAAGCCTTGTAATCTATTCTGTTGCTGAATGGATTAAACGTTTTGTCATTTGGTAATGGTGCTTGCAGTTCAGACAAAATACGTCTGAAGGTGTAATAAAAATGAAATCTATACACTGACCTCACCAAAGGATCAGGATGATTTAAATGATCAGCATACGACACTCCACACCCAGTTGATGCACAAAACACAGCAAAGTTTAACTGGTTCTGATAAAACTGCATCGGATGACTGAACCACACTTTCGCGATGTAGTCTTTTTTGATAGGAGGGTTACGATATCTGTTCAATGGAGTACTAACCTTTACTTGAAAGGCGTCAGTCTGAGTCACAGAAATGTTGAGGGTATCAGTTGTTATATCTTTAGGACTGTAGTGCGGTCCAACAGAATATTTTGCATTAGTATATTTGAATGCACTCATTTTTAAATTTGTTTTAAAAATGTTTGTAACAATAACAACTCAAGACAGTCCTTCGTTTTTAGAATATGCTATTGATAATAACTGCGGAACCCAAAGGGTCGCACTCCATGAAATATTCTACAAAGTCGTATGGTTTAATATAAGTCAATCCAAGAGGAATAATGAGATTCGAAAACTTGATGACGGAGGAAACTTAATTAGCCAGTTAACCATACCTGATGGTTATTACGGGTTTTGCTCACTAAAAGAAGCAATGAGTAACTTCGACATTACTCTCAAACTTAACAATGCAAATCTAAAAACAATGTTAACATTCAAACCTGAAAAAGAAGTAGTCCATTACTTTTTTGATGTAGAGCTAGCTAAAATGTTAGGCTTTAAAATCAATTATGTCTATCATAAATTTAGAGTTGCACCAGACGAAACTACTTTTGAGGGAGAATATCCGCTCGATCTTGCCTTATATCCATTACTCTATGTTCATTTAGACGAGCTGAGCACTGATGAAAACTTATATGATGGAAGGCCCTCAACTGTTTTAAGAGCTCTTCCATCAGGGAAAGCTGCATATTGCGATTATGAAATTATACGATTCCCTAATTTACAGTTTAAAAGATTAGCTTGTGGGAGGGTCGGATCGTTTAATATAAAGATCACAGATAAAACAGGGAAAGTCGTGAAATGTGATAACCTGCACATTGTTTTAGAAATAAAATAATACGTTGTTTTAAAAAATGTCACGTGGACCAGACGATTCGGGGGTCACATTAGCGCCTGAGAGGTGTGTAACTTTAGAATTAAAAGACCTTGCAGACGTTGAGGACTTTGAACAAAACGGTGAGATAGGCACTTTGTATGGTTTTGAGTACACTAAAGATGGTTATTATAAGCGCAAAGAGGTTGACGACAACAAAAGGTTTCCTAAACTAGAACAACTACGCAATCTAGAAGCAAATAATACAGGTCAGTATGAATATAAAATAGTTCGAAAAACTGACAACAAATGGCACTTAGAACCATATTTAGAATGGGACATAAAATTTGAATTCTTAAGCCCATTTACATTTTTCGACCGCCAAAAAAGTTTCAGAAAAGCATTGAACTCTGGCCCTTTACATGTAAGTCTTATGCCAGAGGACAACAGTCGGAAAGAGATCGAAATAAAACCGTTTGGGGACAAACAGTACATCCTCCACAGAAGAGAATCGGTTTTAAAGAAAGCTTCTACAAAATTACAGTTCATTCCACGCACAAAATTAGGAGACACGTTCACAATGATATTTAAAATTTCTGTCTTAAAAGATGAGGCGAGAAATGGAGCTGTGGGTGTCAGTGACAACCTTATGGAAGGAATTCTTATTAGCTGGCAAAACTTAGACGTTGACAAACTTAAAGTTACTGTCGTCGTTCTTTACAATGGCGAGGATATTAAGGTCATAACAACAAGCAACAAAATTGATATTAGTTTAAATAGAAACGATCTTACAGAACTGAACTGGATTAATCTTACACATTTGGGCCTTATAGGGTTTTATTATACTGAACAAGTTTTGACAGAGAGTATGATAAAAACAATAACTGGTGTAAATTAAATTCTGTTTTAAAACTATGGAGCAAACGACTTTGGTGTCAATGCCGATGTTAAACTTTATGACAAAAACCCCTCATTGTTCATTGATTTGTGGACAGACTGGTTGTGGAAAAACAATATTTGTCCTCGACCTATTACAAACAGTTTATCGTTATAATTTTGATCATATTGTAATTTTCTGTCCAACACTTAAATGGAACAAAGCATATCACGACAGAAGGTTTATATGGACAGATGATGACATATATTTAGTTGATCCTAGCAATAAACTGAGTGAGTGTTTAGAACATTTCTTTAGACAGTTTGAAGGAACTCAGACACTATTTATTATAGATGACTGTTCGGCAGAAAGAGACATAGTTAAAAAGAGAAACACTTTATCAAAACTGGCTTTCAGTGGAAGACATGCTGGGATAAGTGTGTGGATTTTATGTCAAAAATATAACTCAGTTTTAAAAGACTTTAGAGAACAGTTAAAGACTGTAGTTTTATTCCACATGAAAGACAGAGACGCATTTGATGAATGTATGCGTGAAAATGATGTTATTGAAAACGATCAAGAAAAACGAAGGATTAAGCAAAAACTTAAGTCTCAAAAGTTTTTTTAAATTAGTGTTAAAAACAGATAATCCTACACATTATGTATGTTTGTAAAGTGTTTACTATAAGAGAACTATAAAATAGGCATTCTGGGTAAGCCGGCGGAGCAACAGCGAAACCGGCTTTAGCCGGTTGGAGCTGGCGGAGGTGGGTGAGCCAGAATGCCTATTTTATAGTTCTCTAGGCCTGGTGCAGCGCCCTCTCACAGGACGCCTGAACAGGGAAGAGGAACCAGTGCCGGAGAACTCCCGGAAGAGCACCGGTAGCTGGAGGAGAGCTGCCCCACAGAAGGCAGACGGCCTGGGTGGTCTCCCTCTCCCGGGAAAAACAACAGGCACTGGAAAGCGCCGCTCACCTGCCGGCACGCGGCAGTAGACTGCGGTGATCTGGCCCCAGCCTCAGGACGGAACAGGATACCTGCTGACACAACTGTAGGCCCCTACTGTAATGTTGCTACTACCCGAGTCATCAAGGCACATAGGCTACTTGGTAAAGCTTTAACTCTCCATCTCCCTTGCCTACTTCCCACTCGGGCATGAGAGTGACCCCTTAAATTTCGAACACATCCCCAACCCATTACTCACTTTGGGGTTATCAGACCCATTTCCTGCCAACCCTTACAACAGCGGTAAAACAATATTCTCCCTGAGCCCATCCACGCTATTACATATGAAATTATGAATCACACCCAATTCTCGGAGAAATAAACCAATCTAAGCGATCCAACACGGACTCCATGGGCCCCCTTAGGACATACTAAATAATCTAGGAAATGGCCAGTTTCACAAGGAAATGTCTTCACACAATAACCAATAGTAATACACATCTCTCAGAGAAAAAAAAACATCAATTTTTAGCGGTTCACAGTTCCAGCATGTTCACACAAGAGAATCGGCTCGCAGCCACAATCCTTCACATTATTACCCCTCTTTGCCCTGTCAATTATAATCATATATCAAAAACAATATGATTTGTTCGCCAAAATTTCCATCCAGCACCTCACTCCCATGTCATCTCTTCTCAGATAACCCAGTGGTTAATCCTTGTTATGCCAACACAACCACACTTCATACAATATTACCTGCTGCACATCATCCGTTTTTATCCTATCGACCGCTAAGCTACTCGCCTTAAACTTTACCTTCCCCTTCTTTCCGACTACTAAATTTCATAATGGGACTGTCTCCCCACAACCTAAGACATCTTTCTCCGACCCTATTCTGTCACAAACACATACATCCCTGCATGTGTGACGACTGTCACTTGTATTACAAAAACTTCTACCCTATGGACTCACTGTCCTGTACCAAATGCGTACGTCACAGATACAGTCCGCACGCGCACGACACCCGCGTCGAGAACCATGACTCGTAACGAAAGTGAAAAGACACCAATATAAGTTGAATGGTTACGACCGTACCCCAGTATAAACCACTCGACCACAAACTGGCCTTGGCCTTACTACACAGTTAACCGATTCCAATGCTGTGCAGGTCAACTCTGAAATCGTTAATCAATTTCAACGAACTCCTACTATTTACAATTGAGATTGAGCACAATCATCAAACCCCTCTATGATTCACGCAGACACATCTGCACCTGACTCATATTATGATCCTCAACAAATGCAACCTCGTACTACCCTCTTATTGAACCCACTGACATTAACATGAACTAACCACAAACAATATCTACCTCACCGCCCATCAACGGTTATTATATCGAACCCACATTGTCTAGCCAAACTGTCACATGACAATCGAACTCAGGAACCACTATGTACATCACTTACAAAAATATACAGGAAAGAGGTAACAACACAAACCGGCTGACAACAAATTTCAATCACGGAACCAAGACAACATCATACTAGACAACCAGTATACGCAACGAACACCATACAACTAACCCCAACATGAGACAACTACAGTACAACTCGCCATAATACAAGACAACACGACGAACTACAACACAAGGAACCTAACAGATCACCAACCTGGACATACAGACGATCAACCACACCAGTTCTGCAACTGGCTGACAGTGGCTGCCAACAAGGACGACACCGACTCAGCACAGGCCAAGGGCACCCAAACCCGACGAGGACCTGGCACTAACTATATGACTCGAAGTCACTCTTCAAAAACTACCGGCGCTGCCGCCGCACCTACAAGGAGTACGTCCACTCCGACGAACACCAGGGACCGAAGTGAAGCTACCCCAACACATTCCGCCCTGGTCGGAATCAAGCGAACTCTACTCACCACACAAAACAACCATTGGTCAGAGCAGTGTATCCCTCCGCAGAGCTGACACGCCTGACCAACGGACTAGTTGTTGCTCGTGCAACAACACGACAATTTACCACAACAACTCACAGACGTGACAACACAACAACAGCCGATATCCTGCCCCGCCTTCTCTGGTGTAGAACCAAAGTAACAAAAGGGTAACAATCGGGAACGAAACCAACCTCCCGCTTCCATTCCATTCCTTCAATAAGTGAAGACTGGAATGAAAGAATATTGTATGTCCTATTTCCCCAGCCTCCTACCTAGCCTAATCTTTCTACCTAACCCTGAGGAACTTAGCCTAACCCCAGCTAACTAAACCCCAGTCTTACCCCGCGCGCGCGCGTGCACACACACACACACACACACACACACACACACACACACACACAAGCACACATACATACACGCTCGCACGCTCTCTATCTTGAACCACCACTACTCTTACCACATGGACATACTGGTTTAGTACCGCCGATCGGTGACAGGGCACCTACTCTCATGTAAAGCCTGGAATGCGCAAACTACCTGCCCCAGGTAGTACTGGCAAGCTACAAACTACAGTCAAGATTGAGAAGGGTAGAAGTAAGTCAAGGGTTGGAGTAATGCCTTCGGGGTGTTGCCGTCGTAGTGTGAGCAACAGAAGTAGAACAATGGTGGGAGCAATGCCTACGGGCTGCTGTTGTTGTGGTGATGGTGTGAGCAGTCATCTGTTACGGACAGCTACCGTGTAAAGAATGTAGCTGGCCAGTTGTGTTATTGATTTTGATTGCCCAGTATAGGGCGGGTTTGAGTCTATGTTCATGTATTATTTTTCTTTTTTGATTGATGTTTATCTGTCAATAGTGCTTTGTTCATTGCCCATTATGGAGCGGGGATCAGTATGTGCTCACGTGTTATGATTTATGATTTTTCTGGTTGATATCTGTTTGCTCATGTTATTTTGTCACAGCTCGGTAAGGTGTGAAAATGTCCTTAAGTTGTGACATCAGGATAAATGTTTGATTTGCATATTGTGTGTGAAACCGTGTGAGCAGATTGTGGCCACACGCCTGAATTTGATTTTGATGTTAAGTAGGCTGGGCCACACGCCTGAATTTGATTTTGATGTTAAATAGGCTGGGCCACACACCTGAATTTGAATCTTGATTAGCAGAGTAGGCCATACTCCTGAATTTGAATTTTGGGTTAATCATGGTTGTGCTATTATTAGAAGTGGACGGAATGATTAATCAATATGTATGGACATGCTGATAGCTAACACTATAGAGAGAGTTCTTGATTATATGTGAGCCAGTTTAGAGTTGAATGTTGTGCACAGTCGTTTATGACTAACAAAAGAGTGATTCAGTGGACTATTTGATTGATTTATTGTTTTTAATTGGGTACATTATCCATGCTAGAAATGTTGATGGAAGTGATGTCTTGAAGCATAGGGGTAGCACTGTTATATTGACCCATGCAACTGAGTTTGTTTTATCCAATTTGAGAACATTCGTCCTGGAGGAAATGTTGATTGGAACAACATTCTTAGGTACAGGGGTGTCATGAGTCGGCCGAATGTTCTCGAGCATTTAGGCAAATTAAGGGGAGTTTTGCTGTTGTTGAGAGCAAGTTCCTTGGGTTCTTCAAGTGTGCGAACTCAGGCATCACCAGAGGGGAATACCCCGAGTCGTATACTGAAGGAGGGACAATTACTGGGAAGTGTTTCAGAGAACTATAAAATAGGCATTCTGGCTCACCCACCTCCGCCAGCTCCAACCGGCTGAAGCCGGTTTCGCTGTTGCTCCGCCGGCTTACCCAGAATGCCTATTTTATAGTTCTCTAATAGTAAACACTTTACAAACATACATAATGTGTAGGATTATCTGTTTTTAACACTAATTTAGAAAACTTTTGAGACTTAAGTTTTTGCTTAATCCTTCGTTTTTCTTGGGAATTTTCAATAACATCGTTTTCTTTCATACATTCATCAAAAGCGTCTCTGTCTTTCATATGAAATAAAACTACAGTCTTTAATTGCTCTCTAAAGTCTTTTAAAACTGAGTTATATTTTTGACATAAAATCCACACACTTATCCCAGCATGTCTTCCACTGAAAGCCAGTTTTGATAAAGTATTTCTTTTTCTAACTATGTCTCTTTCTGCCGAACAGTCATCTATAATAAATAGTGTCTGAGTTCCTTCAAACTGTCTATAAAAGTGTTCTAAGCACTCGCTAAGTTTATTGCTAGGATCAACTAAATAGATTTCATCATCTGTCCATATAAACCTTCTGTCGTGATATGCTTTGTTCCATTTAAGTGTTGGGCAGAAAATTACTATATGATCAAAATTATAACGATAAACTGTTTGTAATAGGTCGAGGACAAATATTGTTTTTCCACAACCAGTCTGTCCACAAATCAATGAACAATGAGGGGTTTTTGTCATAAAGTTTAACATTGACACCAAAGTCGTTTGCTCCATAGTTTTAAAACAGAATTTAATTTACACCAGTTATTGTTTTTATCATACTCTCTGTCAAAACTTGTTCAGTATAATAAAACCCTATAAGGCCCAAATGTGTAAGATTAATCCAGTTCAGTTCTGTAAGATCGTTTCTATTTAAACTAATATCAATTTTGTTGCTTGTTGTTATGACCTTAATATCCTCGCCATTGTAAAGAACGACGACAGTAACTTTAAGTTTGTCAACGTCTAAGTTTTGCCAGCTAATAAGAATTCCTTCCATAAGGTTGTCACTGACACCCACAGCTCCATTTCTTGCCTCATCTTTTAAGACAGAAATTTTAAATATCATTGTGAACGTGTCTCCTAATTTTGTGCGTGGAATGAACTGTAATTTTGTAGAAGCTTTCTTTAAAACAGATTCTCTTCTGTGGAGGATGTACTGTTTGTCCCCAAACGGCTTTATTTCGATCTCTCTCCGACTGTTGTCCTCTGGCATAAGACTTACATGTAAAGGGCCAGAGTTCAATGCTTTTCTGAAACTTTTTTGACGGTCAAAAAATGTAAATGGGCTTAAGAATTCAAATTTTATGTCCCATTCTAAATATGGTTCTAAGTGCCATTTGTTGTCAGTTTTTCGAACTATTTTATATTCATACTGACCTGTATTATTTGCTTCTAGATTGCGTAGTTGTTCTAGTTTAGGAAACCTTTTGTTGTCGTCAACCTCTTTGCGCTTATAATAACCATCTTTAGTGTACTCAAAACCATACAAAGTGCCTATCTCACCGTTTTGTTCAAAGTCCTCAACGTCTGCAAGGTCTTTTAATTCTAAAGTTACACACCTCTCAGGCGCTAATGTGACCCCCGAATCGTCTGGTCCACGTGACATTTTTTAAAACAACGTATTATTTTATTTCTAAAACAATGTGCAGGTTATCACATTTCACGACTTTCCCTGTTTTATCTGTGATCTTTATATTAAATGATCTGACCCTCCCACAAGCTAATCTTTTAAACTGTAAATTAGGGAATCGTATAATTTCATAATCGCAATATGCAGCTTTCCCTGATGGAAGAGCTCTTAAAACAGTTGAGGGCCTTCCATCATATAAGTTTTCATCAGTGCTCAGCTCATCCAAATGTACATAGAGTAATGGATATAAGGCAAGATCGAGCGGATATTCTCCCTCAAAAGTAGTTTCGTCTGGTGCAACTCTAAATTTATGCTAGACATAATCGATTTTAAAGCCTAACATTTTAGCTAGCTCTACATCAAAAAAGTAATGGACTACTTCTTTTTCAGGTTTGAATGTTAACATTGTTTTTAGATTTGCATTGTTAAGTTTGAGAGTAATGTCGAAGTTACTCATTGCTTCTTTTAGTGAGCAAAACCCGTAATAACCATCAGGTATGGTTAACTGGCTAATTAAGTTTCCTCCGTCATCAAGTTTTCGAATCTCATTATTCCTCTTGGATTGACTTATATTAAACCATACGACTTTGTAGAATATTTCATGGAGTGCGACCCTTTGGGTTCCGCAGTTATTATCAATAGCATATTCTAAAAACGAAGGACTGTCTTGAGTTGTTATTGTTACAAACATTTTTAAAACAATTTAAAAATGAGTGCATTCAAATATACTAATGCAAAATATTCTGTTGGACCGCACTACAATCTTAAAAATATAACAACTGACACCCTCGACATTTCTGTGACTCAGACTGACGCCTTTCAAGTAAAGGTTAGTACTCCATTGGATCGTTATCTTAACCCTCCTATCAAAAACGACTACATCGCGAAAGTGTGGTTCAGTCATCCGATGCAGTTTTATCAGAACCAGTTAAACTTTGCTGTGTTTTGTGCATCAACTGGGTGTGGAGTGTCGTATGCTGATCATTTAAATCATCCTGATCCTTTGGTGAGGTCAGTGTATAGATTTCATTTCTATTACACCTTCAGGCGTATTTTATCTGAACTGCAAGCGCCATTACCAAATGACAAAACGTTTAATCCATTCAGCAACAGAATAGATTACAAGGCTTTTGAAAGGATCTGTAACGAATTTGATATTGACCCAAAGACATACTTTAGACAAAAGTTGGATCTTAATCATGGTTTAGGCACCCTTTATTTTTGGGGCGTGCACAGAAAGTATAACTATGATTGGAATCCTCCTTACACATCTTTCTCTTCAGGCACAACTGTTCACCTCGGGTCCATAGAGCAAGAGCATAAAACAGCATGGACAACATTTATTTTGGATACTTCTAATGGTCTAACTAGAGCGGGAATAGAACGAATAAACGACTCCATTCGTACATATGTTTGGTGTTTGCTAGGTTCGCAAGCACAAACGAGATCAAACATAATTGATCCTTCTACTGGCTTTGACGCCCAAAAACAGTATTTAGCAAATTTAGAGGATTCTATTAATTCTGCAATTGATTTGCCTTCAAGTATTAAAAGGTACCAAAATGTTTTGCAATACGCAAGATCGAAAGTAGACTTTGCTGTTGGCACTGGTTTATACATGCTGCCTTCTGACCTCAGACTCCAGATAGGAACAATAATAAACTATAATAATGAAATCCTTGTGGCTGGTAAAGAAGAGAAGGTCGGAAAAAACGACATAAATTCTAAGCCAGCAATAGCAATAAAAAAAGAAGCCCCACCAATCCCCGAGCCCCCCAAACCCCCCTCAAAACCCCATTCAATCCCTGTGGTCCCAAGAAATAATGACCATGAATATGAAAAGACGGCACTTGTTATTGGATTAACTGCCCTAGGATTACTTGGTCTTTATCTTACTAAAGAGTAACCCAACTATTAAGACAACTAATGCCCATAAGTGCTCGGCCATAAAGCCAACTACTTTACTTGCGGCAGACAAAAGCCAGCTAACGATCCCTCCTATTATACCAGGCAAAGAATCTATTGCCTTACTGGCTAATTTTTTTAATAAACCCGCAAGATGATCAAGTTGTTTTTTTACCCATGATTTATCTGACGACGGAGTTGGTGGCACTGCTCCCCCACCACCGCCGCCTGTAATAGCCAACACCAGTGTACTTATTGCAAATCCTAAGGCTGTTATAACACTTGCTAATGTGACGCCTTGCTCTCTAAACAGTGTTCTTATTCGTTCTGCTAACGTTGTGTCTTCATATAAAATTCTTTGGATAGTTTCTCTTATTCTGCTCACTTGAGTTCGTAATTGTTCTCGGTTAGTAGACAGCACTTCTAGTCTTGCTGATCTCTCTTGTTCAAGATCTTTTAGTCTTTGTGTTATTCTTTCTTTAACACCAGGTCCTAAGTTGTGGTCATCAGCCTCAACTAGTTTTTCTTTTTCTCTTTTTATATGCTCATCTAGTTCACCCAGTTTTGCTAAATTGTTTGTTAATTCGCCTCTGATGCTTTTCAAAGCATGATCAAGGGCCGTTATTTCTCTCATAGGTAGCGGCGGATCGTGTATAGTTTTTAATGCTTCTGAAAAACTGGTTTCTATTATTTCGTCTGCTGTTGGGCTTAAATCTTTAAGGGGTATGTTTTGTATTTGGTTATCTGTTGGGAGTTCTTGTAGTGTGTTTTGAAGTTTAGCAACTGCCTCACTGTCTAATCTTCGCGGTTTAGCAATGCCAAGGCGATTGTGATCGCTCACACTGAGCCTTTGTCTAATTGTAGTCTTTGCTAAAAACTTTGATGGGTCTGGTTTAGTTGTAAGCTGAACAAGTTGTCCTTGCTCGTTTTTCACAAACAAATGGTCATCTTTTGTTTCAAAATCATTAGGGTCTATAAATTCGGGAGGTTCTTGGCCTAAACTTTGATAAAATGATTTGACCTTACTTTCTGTTAATTCACGCCGCAATGATTGTAATGGATGTGTCAAAGGCGTCATTTCACTCATGTCGTCTCCAGGATCAAAAACATCATAATCTTCTTCTGCCATGTTTTTAAATAATTAACTTTTTATTTTGTTTTATAAAAAAAATGTCACAAGCATATGGTTCGATTCTTGACCCGCATAGAAGACTGAAAGAGCCCTTTGGCGTGAAGGGAAATAAACAGAATATTATTGTTCCAAATAATCCATCTACTATTGATTCAGATCAAATTCTTACTGTTAAATTTCCAGACCTAGGAGCAGATGAAGTGATTGTGCCAGGATCTGCACGGCTTACTTTTAAAATAGAACTTGATTCAGCAACAGACGTAAACAGGACAGTTGTACAGAATCTGGGATGGGCAATCGTTAAGAAAATTTCTATAAAACTTGAGGGGCAAGAAATATTTTCTTTACACAATGCAGACATATTTCTAATCTATTCTGATCTATGGCTAACCGAGAATGAAAGGGCCGATCTTGCGTTTCAAGGAATCGAAAATAACGAAGCACTAAAACACAGAATAGACGCCGAAGATGCTAAAGACGGTAACAAGTATGAAGCTGTAAGTTATGCGTTTGGAAATCGCTTTTCCATACCCTTAGATTTTGAGTTGTTAAAAGCGCATGCGCCATACTTTCAAGGAGCATTAAAAGACAGATTGTCATATGAACTAACTTTTAATGAATACAAACGTGTCATTAGATCGACAGACACTGATTCCAAGTACAGCATTTTTGACATCTCGTTAGAGTTTGACATTGTTAGCAACCCTAACTTAGCAAGGCTGATTGAGCAACAATATCAGTCAAAATTAGCAATATATTACGAAAGAGTGATTCATCATTCAAAATATCCTAAAAGCAGGGCAGACACAATATGGAACTTTAGTTTTAGCGCCGCAGCAAGATCCCTTAAAGGTATTTTATTGCTGTGTGAAGATGAAGAACCATTCAAAAGACAAAGTGAAAAGTTTATCAATCCTAAAATAACGAAAGTACAATGTTCAATTGAGGGTAGTCCTAACCAAGTCTACGGTAGCGGGCTTAAACCTTATCATCATTTTGATGAAATAAGAAAATTGTTTGGAGGCGGGAGGTGTAGAAATCCAACAGTAGACCTTGTGTCTAAAGATCTACACCTTCACAGTGTTAGACTTGATGAATATTTAACAACGAAATACGGTTTATGGATTGACCTAAGGTCAACAGAAGATAATCAGTTGCATGGGAGTGGGAGAACAGTTAAAGACGTAATAAACATTCAAATTGATAAAGAAAAAGAGAGTGATAAACCACTTAATGTACATTTGTTTTTAATATATGATGCGCAGCTGAATATTCAAGATAACAGATTGAAAGATATCCAATACTAAATTATTTTTATTTTAAAAAAGCATGTCTGTTACGACTTATCCAAAAGTGCCCAAAGAAGAGATAGCTGCTGCTGTAGACATAAAAACTTTCAGATTAACCAACATTACACAAATGCAACAAAAACTAGAGCAGGACCTTTCAAAATACAGTAAAACCAAACGAAGGTATTCTGCTGTCTTTAATGCTGTTACATATGTTAATACTGGAGCATCGATCACTAGTGCTTTAACAGCAGGAACAAGTGTAGGTCTCTTAGCAACAGGCGTAGGTGCACCGGCAGCTATACCTCTAGGTGGTTTGTCTTTAACTCTTGGCCTGTGTTCATTGGCTGTAAGTGCTGTCAGCAAAAAAATAAAAGCTAAACTCCAAAAGCACACAGCTATGGTTCAACTAATAACAGCTAAACTTAGTTCCTTCAAACTGACAATAAATAAAGCACTTGCTGACTCAAACATCACGGATGAAGAATTTAGTCGCCTACAGGCTGATTTTGAGGACTACAAAAGACAAAAGTTTGATCTTCAAAGAAAGGCAAGGGCAACTTTTTCTCAACAACCAGACACCGACCAGATAAAAAAGGAATGTTTAAAAAAAGTAAACGAAACATTAAACTCTGTTCTAAACAGCTCACATTAACAACCCCAAAGGGCGTTTATACTTTAGTTTATGAGTCTAAGCACAAAAAGACCGTTGATATTGATTCTGATTAACTTTTATTTTTTTGATTTAAATAAATATTTTGAGTTAGAAAAGAAGCTCAACATGGATAAGATATATGAAGGTTCAGATGAATTGTTTGAAGCAATGGAAGAGGAAGAGCGTTTGTCAAAAGCTTTAAATGAGGTCGTTTTAGAAGTTATTGATCCAACAAACGTGCAGGCAAGCGTTGTACACGCTATTTCTCAAGTTCCAAGTAAACTAACAATAAACCCTCCAGTTAAAGTAAGGTTAGTTGTTTTAATCGACTATATAACAATAAACGAAGAAAATCTAGAAGTCTGGGTCTCAACTAAACAGCAGACTATTCTTTCTCATAATGACTTAACACCCGGTTGGGCAGATCAACTTCTTACACAGTTTAATGAAGCCTCTGAAGCAGCTAAAATGAGAGGCTCTGGTTGGTCAGAGGGTGAAGTCCTAGACATCAGATTAAGACAAGCTAAGTATGAGCCAATTGTAGGCAAGGCTTACATTCCACTGCCTCCAACATTAGTTGCAAAGAAAGCAGTTCTGAACATAAAAAATTCAGACGACAAATGTTTTATGTGGTGCGTTCTTGCTAGCTGCATCACGTTGCCAAAAATGCAGAGAGAGTATCTAACTATTTACAGTGGGCCAATAATCTTAACTTTAACGGCCTTGAATTTCCTATGGCTGTAGACAAAATTGATCAGTTTGAAAAACAAAATCCACCAATAACTGTTAATGTCTACACATGGTCTGAAGAAACCAACCTTCTGCCAATTAGAGTGTCAAAGAACAGTCCAACAATAGGCGAACCAACCAGGAGTCATGTAGACTTACTCCTAATGCAAAGCCTTAATGGGTTGCACTACACTCTAATACGCACAATGAGTAGATTACTAGTGCATACTACAAAACAACATAGCAAACAAGAATTCTGTAGAAAATGTTTAACAAGAATTCCGTCCGTTCAAGCTGCGAGCGAACATGTAAAACATTGTATTAGCCCAGTTGACTGTGATACAGAACTAATTACGCCCGGAGAAGGCAGTAAAGTTAGTTTTAAGAACTGGAAACGGTTGCAAACTAGTCCATATGTTGTTTACGCAGACTTCGAATCACTCATTGTTCCTTATGAAGGACCAACCCCACAGAAACTTCCTAAAACAGTCTTAATGAGTAATCATCAGATTTGCTCATTTGCCTTCATCATTGTTAGGTCGGATGGCGCCCATTCAAAGCCAGAATTATACAGAGGACCAAATGCTGCAAAATACTTCTTAAAACGCATGCAGCAAGTGCGTAATGCCTGTTCTAATAATCTAAACTTATCTGAAATCATAATGACGCCTGAAGACCAACAACAGTATGACTCAGCCACTCACTGTTGGATTTGTGGGGCGGCCTTGGTTGCCACCGCAGAGAATCCAACAGTAAGAGACCATGATCACATTAGTGGAAAGTTTAGAGGAGCAGCGCATAACAATTGCAATCTTCAACTAAAGTTTGAACCAAAGACATGGAAGCTGCCTATATTCTTTCACAACTTGCGAGGTTACGACTCTCACCTTATAATGCAAGCAGTAACCAGCGACTTCAGGGTGTCATGCATTGCGCAGTCATCAGAAAAGTACATGTGTTTCACTTTAAATAACATGTCTTTCTACGACTCTATGCAACACATGATGGGTTCATTAGAGTCACTGGCTATGTCCTTAAAGTCCTGCCCAATAACAGAAGAATATTTTGACCCAACTCTTGTTAGAAAGGGCGTTTACCCTTATGAGTACATGAACAGTTGGGAAAGGTTTGACGAAGATACACTTCCGCCTAAAGGCGCGTTCTTTTCTAGTCTCAGAGGAAAGGACATCAGTGATTCTGATTACCAGCATGCTCAAGATGCGTGGCAGAAGTTAGAGTGTAAAACAATGGGAGACTATCATGATTCCTATTTAATGGCGGATACCTGTTTGTTGGCGGATATCTTTGAAAATTATAGGAAGACCTGCATGAAACATTACAGCCTGGATCCCGCGCATTACATTTCTGCGCCCGGGATGAGCTGGGACGCTTTCTTAAAATTTACTGGAGTACAAATTGATTTATTGTCTGACCTGCCAATGCTTCAGATGATTGAAAACGGATTGCGTGGGGGAATCAGTATGGCGTCGCACCATTACTGTAAAGCAAACAACAAATACTTGGACGACTATGATCCAAGTAAAAGGACTAACTATCTTATGTATTTAGATGCAAACAATCTGTATGGTTGGGCAATGGCGCAATCACTTCCATTACGCAACTTTAAAATGTACACAGGACTCAAAGACACTCAAAAGTTTTTAAAATGGCTTCAGAGTCTAGAAGCTGATCGTAAAAGAGGTCTCATTCTAGAAGTTGATTTAGAATATCCTCATGAACTTCATGATTACCATAATGACTATCCATTAGCGGCAGAAAGTCTAAAAGTGTCAATGACAGAACCACCTAAACTTGTGCCTAATCTTCGTGACAAAAAAAATTATGTCTGTCATTACAGACTTCTTCAATTTTATTTAAGACATGGTTTGAAGTTGACAGCTGTTCATCGTATAATTGCTTTTGATCAAGAACAGTTCATGAAACCATACATAATGAAGAACACTGATCTCAGAACTAAATCCACAGATGCTTCAGAAAAAGACTTTTTCAAGTTGATGAACAACAGCTGTTTTGGAAAGACTATGGAAAATCCGCACAAGCGTAAAGATGTTAGATTGGTCACCAGAGAGAACGATGCAATTAAGTTGACATCAAAACCTAATTATCAGGACTTCAGAAGATTTCATGATCAGCTTTTTGGTATAATGATGAAAAAAAAGAAAGTCAAATTGGATAAGCCCGTTTTTATTGGGTTTACTGTTTTAGAGCTGTCGAAGCTTTTGATGTTAGAATTTCTTTATGACTACTTTAAACCCTTGTATCCAGAGTCCAGAGTTCTGTACACAGATACAGATTCCTTTGTTATAGATATCCCTACTGAAGATATCTATAAAGACATGGAATTAGAAGTAGCTAAAGGGCATGCAGGATGGTACGACACATCTGATTACCCTAAAGATTCACCTTTGCATTCAGTTATTAATAAGAAGGTTTTAGGTAAGATGAAGGATGAATTATCTGGAGGTGTGATCAAGGAGTTTGTTGGTTTGAGGTCGAAAATGTACAGTCTTTCAAGCCAAAAAAAAGTTGTTAAAAAAGCAAAGGGAATATCTCGCAGCGCTGTGCAGTCAAGCATATCACATGACAACTACAAAGAAGCATTGTTTGGCAATAAGACTTTTCATCATGACAATTACAAGCTGCGATCTAATCTGCATGAGATTAACACAACAGTTGTAACAAAGAAGTCATTAGATAGAACAAACACTAAACGAGTATTTGTTAATCCAGAGTATTCATATGCAATTGGGCACTGGAGGACATTTGGTCAAGCGCAATTAGATACTCAGTAATTTCTTTATCCAGTATAGCTGGATTATTTGTGGTTGTTGTTTCAAGATTTTTGATTTTTTCAAGATTTTTGATTTTTTCATATAAATTAGGATCAATGGGTAGTTTATTCTTTATCATTGTTTTAATAATAAATCTATACACAAATAATTTTTTTTGAGCTTCCATTTTAACTCAAATATATTTACGTAAATCAGTTAAAGCGGAACTGTGTCTGGTGGGATTATCTGCAGTTCTTCCTTCACAAAAGATCTTTGAGGGGCTGGTCGTTTTGTTGTGTCAGTTTCTCGTAAATAATACACGGGTGGATTCATTTTCACAATTTTTTTTATCTCATATGGATCAACACTCCAAACTGGATCTGTTGCCCTGATGCGAGTGTCCCCTTCCGCTTCTCCCGGTGAATAAAGGTATCTCACTTTCAAACCAAATGGTAATAGTTTGCTTGATGAAGACTCTCCTTCAACAACATTTATTGTTTGTTTTCTGATTGCTTGTACTGGTTTTAGACCTTTAAATTCTTCATTATTCATTGCGCGCAAAACTGAGGGCAGTCTTTTTACCCATTCTGTGTTGCGAGAATTGTCAATCAGCTCTCTGTGATACTGGTAGGAAAAAAGCCTTTCAGATAACTGTTTGTTAAAGTTTTCAACCAAACCCTGTGATCTGTGAACACCCGGAATGCCTCTTTTAATGGTAACTCTATGTTTTAACAATAATTGATTCACTTGACCTTTAAATTCTTTTCCATCATCGACTTGAATCATGCGAGGATAAGTTAAGGGTCCTCGTTGATATATCAGTTGTATAGCGACAGCAACAGCAGAAGCACTCTTTTGTGTTAATGGTTCCGCATCTTTGTATCTTGAAGCTATGTCAATGACTGTAAGTGCGTACTTAAATCTTTTTCGTCTAATCGTATCATGGGGTAAATATAGAAGATCCATTTGATGGGTGTCGTTCGGTATTGTATTCACAAAGTGTGGTCTTTGTATTCGTTTAGGCGCTGGTAGATAAATTTGCCAAATCGCTTGTTTAGATAACCATTCCTTTGCTGTTTGTTCACTGACTCCAGCTGCTTGGCTTAGCTTTTTAATTGCTGTTATTCCCTTCCAATATCCTTTTGGCGAATAATAGATCTTGTTCATTTTTTATTCAGCCAATATTATGTGCAACAAAATACACAACGGTCATGCCAAAGGCAATAAACAATATTTCTTGCATCTTTTGTTTTTCTGATGGTTGATAAAAATCGCTGAATTTTGGTGGAGGCAATGTTTCAACTTGTTTGCCTGTTACTAGAAAATATTCTTTTATTGCCTGGTCAACATCTTTAAATGTGTAAGCTGCATGTCCCTGTTGTTTAAGTCTGTCGTTAATAAAATCTAACTGCTCCATTCTTTGCTTTTCATAGGTGTCTTGTGCAGCGGCTAGTTGCTCCATAGCTCTGTTATGTCTTTTTCTCTCATCGTTATTTTGTAGTTTACTAAACGCGTAATTACTTCCGCTGAAAGCAAGCGCGTTGACCACTGCGCCGCCTATCATCATTACGAGTGAAGCCATTTTTATAAATGTATTTTTTTAATTTTACATATTGATACTGTCTGGAATTATTCCTTGCTTAACTAGAAAATCTTTCGTAGCAAATGAAGCTGTAATAACAGCAATCAGCTTTGCTGAGTCTTCAAAGCCTAGTTTGCCAAGATCTGCTGGTTTTATTTTTAACAGGCTTTTACCAAGCATTGTGTATCCTACACTTAGGCCTCCAATAACAGCAGAATGGTATACGAGGTTGGTAACAGTTTTTTCGGTGCTCATTTTTAAAAAATAAAATAATATTTATTCATTAATAAAACATGAACTGCGATGATTTACTTCCTGAACTTACAAATGACCAAGTTGATGACCAAGCTATTATGCGCCAAAAGGAAAGGCTGTATTCTTTAGCAGCATGTGGAAAAACAAAACAGTACCTCGGAAATGAATTCAGCATAGAACAGATTCAACAAATGTCGCCACAAGACATTGTAAAGTATCACAAAAGGTATGAAGCGCAACTGGGGTCAAGAATGGTCAAAAGTGTCGGACAAACTGTTCTTAGTTTGTACACTAAACTAGTTAGTAGATTTGCTCCCATTGATTCTGAACAAGATTTTATGTATGATTTAACGCAGGATCCAGTTTTAACAAAGTCATTAGAGTCTCTAGGATGTGATCTATATTACAGATTTGGAACATTATTGTCGCCATTAATCATGGGATTAATTACTTTTAATCATATAGATTTTGTTTCCCTTCAAAATGACCGAGCCAGAAAATCAGCAGAAAACATTGATGGAGAAAGTGACCAGTAAAAAGCCTCCTCATCCTGGGCGTGTTGCAGCAGGAAAAAAATTAGCAGAGTGGAACAAACAAAAAAAATTAATGTTGCAATCACAGAATATAACTCATAATGAAAACATAACACCGCCAACAGTTGTTTCAATGCCAGCTGTAAATACACAAGTTGATTCAAGACCTACAACACCAAAGTCGACATGGATTATTTGGATTAAAAGAGTTAGCATTTTTGGCGTCATTGCTGTTGGTGGGGGTGGTTATTACGTTTATAAAACATATAAACAACGCCAGCAAAAACCAAAGCAGTCAAAAAAATCACAGCCACTAAATACAGAAGCCAAACAAAAAAGCATGCCAGAACCGCCAACAACAAAAGATCATTTTGATCCATTTCAGATGGAATAATATTTCAAGAACTTAATAAATAATTATAAGTGACTTGAATAAGAACTTAATAACGACTTGATGACGACTTAATAAAACTTAAATAAGAACTTAATGACGACTTGATAAGAACTTAATGACGACTTGATGACGACTTGTTAAGAACTTGAATAAGTACTTGAATAAGAACTTGTTAAGAACTTGATGTTGACTTGTTAAGAACTTGAATAAAAACTTGTTAAGAACTTAAATAAGAACGTGATGCCGACTTGAATAAGAACCTAGAACGACTTAATGACGATTTTTTTCACAATTAATTGTTACATTCTTTTCCGGGGAGACAACTCCCTTCTGCCTTTATGTAGTATCTAGGTCAGACATGTCTAGCCACGGCTTACTCAACTGCACAATAGCCGAGTCGAAGCGCTGCACTGTTTCCGGGTTCGTGTCAAGTTACACATAACGGATGTAAGGGCGTCGTTTACTGCAGGCCGCCCACGCGGCATTGTATAAATTTAGCCGGCTAAATTCCCCACCGGCATCGTTTAGTACAGGCGTTAGACGTCATTGTATAAATTTAGGCGGCTAAATTCCCCACCTCAAAATAATCTTTTCCCAATTTTATGTATTAAAAGCAGCATTTTTATATTTAAATCTAAAAGCATTTAAAACAAATATTTATTAAAAAGTAGTGACTAAAAAGTAAGGTAAGATGCACTTTGTTATTTAGCTTTTGGTGTTGTTTTAACAACTTTAAAAACAACTTTACTCTAGGCAAATAAAAACAACTTTACAAGTAGACACCATGTAATTGTAAAGCGTTTGTTTGTGTACAGTATATATATAAATCTTGAAGTTAACAACATTGGGGATATGCCTGCAGTAGTTTTAAATACTTGGTTGTCATGGCATTGAAAAGTCTAAATTTGCCCTCTTCCCTGCCCTCAAGTGATCCTTCCTACTTTCGTATTGGGTCACTGGCGCGGCTATAAACGCCCGTAAACCCAGAATATGGTCACTGGCGCGGCTATAAACGCCCGTAAACCTAAAATGGTCGCCCTGGTGCGGCTATGGGAAGGACCACTAAAATGGGGGTGAGGGGATTGCCCAAATTAGACAAATAGAAAGCAGGCAAACAAGTATAAAAGTATACTACTGTTGGAGGCATATTCCCAAAACCCTTCACATCTGGCCGTGTTATATGTGACCCTCTGGGTCTGGCTTGGGGCCCTAGGGCGCCATAGGGTCTCAAGTGAGATCCAGAGGTGATCAGTAATGCGGCCAGATGTGAAGAGTTTTGCAAAAATTTATTTTACATTTGATGAATGTATGCGTGATGTTATTGATCAAGAAAAAACTTAAGTCTCAAAAGTTTTCTAAATAAAAACAGATAATCCTACACATTATGTATGTTTGTAAAGTGTTTACTATTAGAGAACTATAAAATAGGCATTCTGGGTAAGCCGGCGGAGCAACAGCGAAACCGGCTTTAGCCGGTTGGAGCTGGCGGAGGTGGGTGAGCCAGAATGCCTATTTTATAGTTCTCTGTTTCGCATGTCTAGGGGGGTAGTAACAAGAACATGCCGACATGCCGACCTGGGTAGACGAGAGTGTCCACTTTGAGCACTGGCTATTCAGTGGGTTCTCCAGTGGGGCTGAAAGGAAGGCGATCGTGTCAGGTGACCGTCACGGGTAGGTGACCGTCAGCCTGCAGGCAGAGTACAGCGACCATTCCGTCGTCCTTTGTTCTGAGGAATGAATGGAAGGCTTCGGCCTATTGAGTGGTTTGCACCTTGTTGTCTATAGAGGTAGCAACTACTTGAAGCATCAGTCCTGGCTGGTAGAGAAGTCCAGGCTGTTAGTACAATGGGTAGCTCGGGGAATCGAACATGAGTTTGAATAGGAGGTTATGCATTAACTACTTGGTACCCAAGTCTTTGTTGGCGCTAGCAGCTGGGTGTGTGTGTGTATGTGTAGGTGACTAGTGATTCCATTGGCGGAATAAAAATAACTTGGGGATTTATTGGTACAAATCGTGTGATAGGTGTGTGCCAGTGATTCCATTGGTTGAACCAGTTAAACTCGGGTTCTCTCTTTCTTTGAGAACGAATATAAGGTGCTTGGAAAACCAGGAAGTGTGTGATTCACTTAAGGGAAAGTGAACTCGCCCGTCTTGCTGAGGGCTCAAGAAAATACAGCGTGAAGCAGAGGCTTGCTGTCGCCTCGTTGTCTCCTGGGTGGGGACGTAAGACAGTGGAGGTTGCTGTCGCCTCATTGTCTCCTGGGTGGGGACGTAAGACAGTGGAGGTTGCTGTCGCCTCGTTGTCTCCTGTGTGGGGACGTAAGACAGTGGAGGTTGCTGTAGCCTCGGAGCCGACGACGAGAAGAATTGTCTCCCGTGTGGGGACGGTCGACAGCAAGACGTGTTAGCCTGTTGGAGCCTAGACAGGGAGCTGCCAGACAACGGTGGGGTGTTTGCAGCCAGAGAAGACCTGTGGGAGAGGCCGACAGGAGCCCTTTCCGTGGAGAGGGCGAAGTGCAGTGGAGTCCGGGAGACTCGGTCTGAGGGTGCGACTCAAGCTACGTTGCCAGTGTCCCCCAAATGGGATTTGGCCAATCGGGAGGACACAACAGTGTGGCGGCTTCAGTTCGTAGTCGCACAGTGGGAGGAGAGAAACTGACGGCCAACCAAGGAATGCTGGCAAGTTATGGACGTTTTACTTGTTCTTAAGTCTATAAGTGTGCAAACAAAATAGTGGAATATTGTCTTTCCTGGTTAAGTAAGAATAACTGAAGAACAGGGGATGCGATTTATGAGATTGTCTGTATGATGTTTACATATTTGTATGATACAGATAAGTGTGTTGTGTAGTGACGGGTGGGGGCTCGGAGTCAAGTTAAATAAAAGTTGATTATTTTCTATGAATGTTATTTGTTTCCCGTCACCTTTGTGCGGGCCCGATGTGAGTGACAGAGTGCGTGTGCCTATGCAAGAGCGCATTTTGGTTGTGAAAGCGTAAATACTTCTGTCTATAAGCCCCCTGCATCCCTGAATATTAAAATCATATTTTAATAACGAGGGGGAGCGTCGGAGACCCGTCACAAACTGAATTTATGAACAGTAAACAAGTTGGGTATTTTTTGCTCCCATAAGAAAACCTAACACAGAGTAACTTTTATTCAAGACTGGCACAGCCTTTTAAACTTGAATAAAGTCAGACAAATACATAGACGAACAATCTAAGATTGTTCGACTATTAGATTGTTCGTCTATGTATTTGTCTGACTTTATTCAAGTTTAAAAGGCTGTGCCAGTCTTGAATAAAAGTTACTCTGTGTTAGGTTTTCTTATGGGAGCAAAAAATACCCAACTTGTTTACTGTTTATCGTTTACTGTTCCCTGCCTCATTTCATTTCCGATTTTGAATTTATGAAGTTTTTCTGGATAACTATAAGCGATATTGTAACTGAATCATTTAACGAATCTTTCAGAGAGGGTGCAA
The DNA here is from genome assembly GCA_033310375.1 of Conus canariensis. Lineage (NCBI taxonomy): Eukaryota > Metazoa > Mollusca > Gastropoda > Neogastropoda > Conidae > Conus > Conus canariensis. The sequence goes on along the minus strand of JAMYXO010001756.1, from coordinate 3,838 downwards.
TGTCATACAGTCAGAAACAAGGCATTGTTATACTACTTCACAAGAGCAGTGACCTTCCAAGAGACAAAGTAAATAATTGGAGACCAGGTACACTAACTAATACAGATTATAAAATTCTAGCAAAGGCATTGGCGTTGAGACTGAATAAAGTTATTGATAAATTAATTGGCCATGATCAAGTAGGTCATCTGAAGGGGCGAAATATTTCGACAGTAATACGAACTATAGATGATGTTATCAGCTGTCTAAATGTACCCACAAAGTGCGGATATCTATTAGCACTAGATTATCAAAAAGCCTTTGACTCTGTTTCTAAGAATTTATGACACAAACTTCCGACATATTTGGGTTTGGGAACCAGTTCAAAAGATGGGTAAGTGTAATTACAACGAACACCGTCAGCAGCATAAATCATGGTGGCTGGATGTCGGAATCTTTCCCTGTAAAGTGTGGCATCAGGTATGGCTGTCCTTTTTCACCTCTGGCTTTCATTTTAGCTGTTGAATTACTCGCAATAAAGATTCGGAACAGTAATATATCAGGGACTGATCTTCCCACTTTCAATAATAAATTGGTAAAGTTTAAAATAAAACAGCTAGCAGACGACACAGCATTGTTTCTAAATAACAGAGATGACGTGATAAAAGCACATGACATAATAAATGATTTCTCTGGGTTTTTTTCTGGTCTCAAATTAAATGTGCAGAAAACAAAAGCAATAAGACTAGGGATACAGAGGTATGGAGATAATATGCCATTTATGCTAACTGAACAAATTAAAATACTAGGGATTTACTTTAAAAATAACCGAGAAGAAGAAGAACATAGAAGAAAATTGGTTAAGACGAATTGAAACAATGAATAAATTGATTAAAACATGGAGTAATAGAGATTTAGGAATTTATGGGAAAATAGTTATTATAGAATGTTTTTTTGTTGAGTCAGTTTGTATTTGTGATGCAGTCAGTAGGTCTGCCTAAGCACGTTTTGACCACAATTAACAGAACCCTATATAAATTCGTATGGCAGAGGAAGAATTCAAACAAAAAAGCGTTTGAAAAGATAAAAAGAAAGACAATGGAAGCAGATTTTAGTCAAGGAGGAGTCAAGATGGTAAACCTTTTTTGCAAGATAGTTTCTATCTACAGTGGGTAGGAAGATTATTTACAGCCACAAACGATAACTGGAGCTATATCCCCAAATGGCATCTGGATAAACTTACAAGTAACATGAGTGCCTTTGATATAAACTGTACTTCAAGAATGCTATCCCCCATTGTCAGATCAATAACCCATTTTGACAAGAAGTTCTACACACACATTTAGATAACAAAACACTAACCAAACAAATGTATCACGACAAAACTTTCACAAACAGCTACTGTGGAACAATTTGCTTATAAAATGTAAAGGTCGCACGCTATTCTTTCTTTCCTTCCTGGAAAAGAGTAGGAATTGAAAGAGTAAAGAATATGATTAAAGAAAATGAAATTAGAATGCTGAGTTCCGGAGAAATTCTGGAAAAAGTAGTACAAAACAGAGGAAATGTTCTTTTTGAATATAATGCTTTAATAAACTCAATACCTGCATCCTGGAAAAACTGGATACGTAAAAACCCTTGCCAAGAAGGGATACAGAATTACTTTGATTACAGGGCTTACTGTTTAAAGCCAAACCATATCATGAAAATATTAATTGATAAAGGAAATACAACTGAAGACTTAAAGACGTGTGCTCGTGGGTTTTGGCTTAGAAATCTGAATTTCGAAATAGACAAGGATTCATGGCTAATGGCACATGCTGCTACGAAACAATTCAGATTAAGAGAGTTGCAGTGGAAAATTTTGTTGTTGTTTTGTTTTTTGACAGTCCAACACATGTCTTCAAAGATAGAGTTAGGAGGCCAAAACATAGTCTTCAAAGATAGAGTTAGGCGGCCAAAACATGGTCTTCAAAGATAGAGTTAGGAGGCCAACACATAATCTTCAAAGACAGAGTTAGGAGGCCAACACATAGTCTTCAAAGATAGAGTTAGGAGGCCAAGACCAGTGTGGCCAAGACAGTCTTCACGGCTCACTTTAGACAGGACGCTAGTCAAATCACGTTTGTAATCACCCAGCCGACACAAAAAGGCCTTAATGGAGCAGAACTGTACGCACACATGTTAAAATGCCAAGACTGAAGTTCAGAAGTAAGTCAAGTCGAAGTCAGGAAGCTGCAGATCGAACCAAGTCGCCAGAAGTCACAGAACAAAAAGCTTGCGTGAGACCAAGACAATACAAGAATCCGAAACCAACAGACTTGCTCTGTTCCTCAATCACAACTTACGTAACAGTCCCAAAAGCGGTATCTGCCAAGTCAAGAACAAGACCAGACTGTTATAAAACAAACATGCCTTGTTTTTGTGCTCCCAGTTCTGATAGAATAGGGAATACTTTAGATTGGGAACGAAGAAATGCTGTCTGTGTGTCTGTCCGTCCGTCCGTTCGTGGTCAAAATGTGTTCCACTCGCTCCAGACAAAACTACTGGGCCGATCTTTCTGAAAATTTGTAGGTACATTCATTATGGGTCAAGGATGATGCCCGATGTTTTAGTTTACCGTTATAGCCGTTACTAACGGCTGTAACGGCCTGTAACGGTTTTTCTTCTCTATGGAATATCTCCGAAAGTACTTGGCCGATCTTTGTGAAAATTAGCAGGTATGTTCATTATGGATCACGGATGATGCTCGATGTTTTAGTTTACCGTTATAGCCGTTACTAACGGGTATAACGGTCTGTAACGGTTTTTCTTCTTTATGGAATATCTCCAAAAGTACTTTGCCGATCTTTCTGAAAATTTGTAAGTATGTTCATTATAGGTCACGAATAATGCCCGATGTTTTAGTTTACCGTTATAGCCGTTACTAACGGCTGTAACGGCCTGTGACGGTTTTTCTTCTTTATGGAATATCTCCGAAAGTACTTGGCCGATCTTTCTGAAAATTAGCAGGTATGTTCATTATGGGACACGGATGATGCCTGATGTTTTAGTTTACCCCGTTATAGCCGTTACTAACGGCTGTAACGGCCTGTAACGGTTTTCCTTCTTTATGGAATATCTCAGAAAGTACTTTGCCGATCTCTCTGGAAATTTGTAGGTATGTTCATTATGGGTCACGAATAATGCCGGATGTTTTAGTTTACCGTTATAGCCATTACTAGCGGCTGTAACGGTTTTTCTTTTTTATGAAATATCTCTGAAAGTACTTGGCCGATCTTTGTGAAAATTAGCAGGTATGTTCATTATGGGTTACGAATAATGCCCAATGTTTTAGTTTACCGTTATAGCCGTTACTAACGACTGTGACGGCCTGTGACGGTTTTTCTTCTTCATGGAATATCTCAGAAAGTACTTGGCCGATCTTTGTGAAAATTAGCAGGTATGTTCATTATGGGTCACGGATGATGCCCGATGTTTAGTTTACTCCGTTATAGCCGTTACTAACGGCTGTAACGGCCTGTAACGGTTTTTCTTTTTTATGGAATATCTCAGAAAGTACTTGGCCAATCTTTCTGAAAATTTGTAGATATGTTCATTATGGGTCACGAATAATGCCGGATGTTTAGTTCACCGTTATACCCATTACTAACGGCTGTAACAGCCTGTAACGGTTTTTCTTATTTATGGAATATCTCCAAAAGTACTTGGGCGATCTTTGTGAAAATTAGCATGTATGTTCATTATGGGTTACGAATAATGCCCGATGTTTTAGTTTACCGTTATAGCCGTTACTAACGACTGTGACGGCCTGTGACGGTTTTTCTTCTTTATGGAATATTTCCGAAAGTACTTGGCC
>JAMYXO010001755.1:0-27446 GCA_033310375.1 Conus canariensis | reverse complement strand
CCATTTTTTTGAAAAACACCTTAAAACCCGATATGTTCTTACTTACGGCCTTTTAAACCAACTGAGGTCATAATGATATAATGACACTTTGAATACTCAAAGTAACTCAGTCTACTGCTTTAGCCCCTTTCACCCCTCTTCTAAATAACAGTTTGAAACCCAATAATATTTTCAGCTCACTGCTCTATCAAACGTACCTCTCGGAAGTGAAAGTATATATTTCGTGCGTGAAATTCCGATGTGTCTTTCTTTTTGTTTTAAATTTTTTTTTAAATTTAAAAATGAAGGCCCCAGCCTAGAACCAGAACCACCTGTTTTAGTCCTCAATTGTTGTTTTTGTTGTCGTCGTTGTTTTTTCTTTTGTGTTGTCCTTTGTCATTATTATTTGATTCGTCACCCTACAGCCATTAAACAACACAGATCAACAAGCTGCCCCCCGTTGAATAACACAAAAAATCCTTCCACAGTCACCAACCTGTCTTTTAAAAACGGAAAATAGTGTGTGTGTGTGTGTGTGTGTGTGTGTGTGTGTGTGTGTGTGTGTGTGTGTGGGAGGAGGGGGGGGGCGCAGTTACGCGCGCGCGTGCGTGCTTGCTTCTGTGTGTGTGTGTGTGTGTGTGTGTGTGTGTGTCGTGTGTGTGTGTGTGTGTGTGTGTGTGTGTGTGTGTGTGTGTGTGTGTGTGTGTGTGTGTGTGTGTGAAAGTGTGAAAGTGTGAGTATGCGTGAAAGTGTGCGTGTATGTTTATGTTTGCTGGTTTTGTCTGTATTCATTAAAACTCACATAAAAGTGAACAAAACATACCACATCAAACTCACACACACACACGTGCTCGCGCGCGCGTGCGCACGCACGCACGCACGCACACACACACACACACACACACACACACACACACACACACACACACACACACTGAATGACACGTTAGAAACCTAATAGTATCACCAGCTCGTTGTCCCATTGAGAGACACCTTAAAAGCCCGATGATGTTCTTAGCTTACTGGCCTATTAAACCATACGTGAGGTACATAATGATATAATGACACATTGAATACTCTAAAGTAACATCAGTCTACTGCTTTAGCTCTCCTTCACCCCTCTTCTGAATAACAGTTTGAATACCCAATAATATTTTCAGCTCACTGCTCTATCAAACGATACCTCTCGAGAAGTGAAAGTATATATTTCGTGCGTGTAATGTCCGAGTAGTGTCTTTCTATTTGTTTAAACTTTTTTTTAAATTTAAAAATGCAAGTGACCCAGCTCATAGAACACAGAACCACACTGTTTTAGTCCTCTAATTGTTGTTGTTGTTGTCGTCGTTGTTGTTCTTTTTGTTGTTGCTGCCGTTGTCATTATTATTTGATTCGTCAGCCTACTAGCCATTAAACAACACAGTATCAACAAGCTGCTGCCCCGTTGAATAACACAAAAAATGCCTTCCACAGTCATCCACACACTGTCTCTTAAAACGGAAAAATACAGCCTTACAGCAATACCATCCAACCCTTCCATTGAACACAGTATTAGAAAACTGTACAGTAGTAACAGAACACTGCTCCACTTAACAGCCTCTAGGAACCTTACAATGCTACCAGCCAACTGTCCTATCAAACAAGTCTTTCTGTAACCACGAAGCAGCAGTCTCTCTGTACAGGACTCACGGCAAGACATCCCTGTCGTGTCATGGCTTTCCACAAGGCGAACTCTTCTCTCCAATGCTGAGCCAGGTTTTCATCGACGCCTTTGAATCTGATCTGTCAAGGCGAATCAAGACAGCGCTCTGTGCAGACGACCTTGTGATCTTGTGTAAGAGACCTCCCTCCTATGTCCATCGTCTCTCCACACAATGTATAAACCCCCTTCAGGATCTTATCTGTTTTCTTGATACTCTGCCTACCCACCACATACCCCTAAGGAACAGTGAGCTGGAACGTTTCTGGCATCAAAGCATCGCACAATTACAAACCAACACAAAAAGAAGCTGAACGTTTCTGGCATCAAAGCATCGCACAATTACAAACCAACACAAAAAGAAGCTGAACGTTTCTGGCATCAAAGCATCGCACAATTACAAACCAACACAAAAAGAAGCATCAAGGGTTTTTCTTTTTTTGTTTGTTTGTTTGTTTTAAACGATTGTTGTAGCTAAATTAAAGGCATTCACTTCACTTGTTACATCTGAGTGGAATCTGTTTTGTTAATCTCTTCACTCACTCACTGCTGACGATATAGTTTCTTTAGAATCAAAGTCACCCAGTGGTGAACTATAATACAAGCTCTTACTGATGGCAGCCCAGTAAACCATTAAGGTTAAAGTAAACAGTATCAAAATGAAGTTCAGGTCAGTCTGAAGGTGACTGAACACGAATTCTTTGAGCTCAACCCTGCTTCATTTGTTCCAGCACAATCATATAGCTACGCCCTTTCCAAGCAACACTGCTTTACAATAGAATCATTTGAGCGGAGCACATATAGATATAGAGATTCTGCTACAGCATATTCTATCAAAAAGAGACCATGATGATCAGACGACTAAACTAATAAACCATTATCCCCGTGTGTAGTTGTGGCGTACGATCACAGCGAGGAAGCTGCGATCATCGAAGGACACTATGACTTACCCTGAAGGCAGATGTGGTCCATGCCCACGAGAGGAGAACCTTGACACGTCAATACAACAGGGTTAACTTACTTCTACCACAGCTGGGAGACATTTCCGTAAGAACGTAAATTCCACACTTCAATAAATATTGAAACTACTGTTTATAAAAGTTATGACACATTCCCACCAAAAGTGATTACAACTAAAGAAATAATGAACAACTTACTTTGATCACAGATGTGGCTTACCCAATGAGTTTAAACAATGAACAATCACTAAAACTATTCTGCCTTCCATTGCCTGTTAGAGGCAAACAGAATCAATTTCAATTGAGCAATACGTCTGCAACCTTAAAACTAAACAAGCAGAACACGGGCAGGCCTAGTGCAGGTATGCACCATCTCAGGCTACTCCCTCCATTCCCTTCCCCCCACTCTTGCATCTCCATCCATCCCCTCTCCCCTCTGTCAACAAATAACGAGGTCGATGAACAGAACGTCAACAGCATCTGTGAGCATTAAGCAGATGATGCTGTCAAATCTGGTGAGTAAATGTTAAACTTTGGGAAAGGTTTTTAGTGATAACCGTTTAATTCGTGGTGCACTGGCTCACAATCAGAGCATCACCTCCTCCATCCCTTCCCCAACTCACCACCCTCTCCAGCTTACCACTCACACACACACTCACACAACACACACACACACACACACACACACACACACACACACACACACACACACACACACACACACGAGCGTATACACTGACTGACTGAAACCAATTTATTGTCAGATTAACTCAAGGCTGTACTGACATCGCGTGCGTACACACACACACACACACACACACACACACACACACACAACACACACACACACACACACAGAGAGAGAGAGGAGAGAGAGAGAGAGAGAGAGGAGAGAGTTTAGAGCTTCTATTCTCTGTTCTCTTATCTTCTATTATCCATTGAAGGAAATATACTCAAGGCATAAAAACGCGAAAAAATAGAGACAGTGCACGATTGTTCACATTGTGAACAGGACGTAAGCAATGTCGTTGGCACGTGCAACATTAGCAGTACGTGGTGTCTTGGCCGGTTGTAACCTCGTAACAGTGGGTGAATGTTGCCGGGTCAGCGTTTTTGGCACAAGGAGTGCATTTGCCATGTGGACTACCTACGCCACGTGCATCAATGTGAATTGCAACTCAATGTGACCCCGATTGTGGGGCTATAAATGTCCAAACCCTAAAAAGTTCAAATTATCCCTTCCAGCGGCGCCAACATAATGCCGAGACTTCTCGTCAAGATCGTTGCATAGCAATGGGCAACTGTAGGCGGGGGTTCCAATGAGGCAGGTCGCTATCGCATTCGGAGTCCCACATTTCCACCGTCTATCGCCTTCTGGACCACTTTCAAGCAAGAAACACCACTGATGACAGACCGAGGAGCGGAAGACCAAGGGTCACCAAGGCAGCCCAAGACCGCCATCTTCTGCGTCAGCATCGACGGGAGCCTTACCAAACCGCTGCCAACACAGCCAGGAACACCGTCGGCAACCATGGCAGGCCAATCAGCAGCAGGACTGTGCGTCGCCGACTGAACACAGTTGGTCTCCAATGCAGGCGTCCAGCCCGGCGACCTATCCTGACACTCCAGCATCGCTAGAACTGTCTGCAGTGGGCACAGATCCACGTACATTGGCGCCATCGGGACTGGGGCCGAGTCCTCTTCAGTGATGAAAGCGGGTTCTGCGTCGACCCAGGCGATGGCCGCATCCGGATCTGGAGAAGAGCAGGGGAACGCTTCATGGATGCCAACATCACCGAAAGGGACCCATGGGGTGGTGGAAAGCATCATGATCTGGGGGCTATCAGCATGAATCGCCGTATTGGGCCAGTCATCTTCCAGAATGTGGGTCCAGGACGTGGTAACGGGGTCACTGCTGTTCATTACATCGACCAAGTTCTGAGGCCCCACATCCTGCCGCATTTCCAGCGGCATCCACAGAACCTGTTTCAGCAGGACAACGCAAGGCCGCACACTGCCCGTGCTACGCAGAACTTCCTGAGGCAGAATAACATCAATCTGCTGCCTCACCCAGCCCGTTCTCCCGACCTTAACCCAATAGAGCATTTCTGGGATGCCCTTCAGAGGCAGCTGAACCAGCTCAACCCCAGACCCCAGACAGCAGCTCAGCTTGCTGTCGCTGTGGGCCAGGTGTGGTGGCAAGTCCCCCAGAGGCAGACCAACACTCTGGTGCGCTCGATGTACCGCAGGTGCACAGCTGTGATCAATGCTCGAGGTGGTCACACCAGATACTGATATTCTGCTGTTAACACAGGGTCAAGGTCAAGTTCATGTGACCTTATTTTCTACCAGAATGAACTTTGAAAAGACACTTTTTCGGAGTTTGATTGCTTTTTCTCACTTTCTATTACCAGTTCAAAGGAATCGTTGGCCAAATTACATCAAAATTTCTATACAGTTTGTTTTCGCGTTTTTTATGCCTCTGAGTATACATCAAATCAAAAAGTAATGTAATGATCCAGGCATGTAATGATTAACCTGCAGCTTGATTTATTCCTTACCTTTACGGTGAATGTGATCCCAAAGATGTAATGTCACAAACATTCATGAAGCTTAATACTGTATGTTACAGAACAAATCAGTATACATTGATATCAGTTTCCATGTAGCAATGAGTGCGATTTTTCCAGAGATCACAAAAGACTGATTGAAAGCTTCTATTGCAAGGGTATACTTATTGTTTTTTAATGTCAATTTTTTTTTATTTTTACCATCTACTTTAGGTCCAAAGAGAAGTTTTCAAGTCTCACCTCGTGTCTCAACACGATCAATGTCATAAACATCAGAATTCGAAAGTAAGAGTGTCCATGTAGCAGGCAGTTTAAGAAGTTTCTAATTTGTATCGCACTAAATGACTTAACTGACACTGAAAAGGGACTGAAAGCTGGGTTAATCTCCACCTGGAAGTGTGTGTTACCATAGTATGGTGCCATCCACCGTTCTCAACATTTTTAGTCTGCTTTTGTTTCTATTTATGCAGACTCTTTAATGGCATTTTAACAAGCAGCTCCCCTGTTCTTGTGGATTCTTCATGTTAACTGCATGCTGTACTCAGAGCACCAGCTTCTTTTCTTACTCCAAAGACTCAAACTCTACTAACGGATGGCTGACTAGGGGAGATAAACCATGGGTCGTGTTGGATCTGAAGCATGGACCTGGATTTTCTCACTTCCTAGGTCAGTGCATAATGCTCCTGGCCAGCTTTTTTCTTGTTTTGAACTAAGACCCTTTGTATGTAGACACGACACACTTTCTAGCCCAGAGAAATGTAACACAGTGAAATGATTGCGTTGTTTTAAGTTGGTGTTCGACACTGTCTTCCGTGTAATGCTGATTTTGCAAACAAGGAACCCTTTCTGCAGCTTCCACGCCACCTCAGTGGTATTAGTTTCTCGCTCCGTAGCCCAGCCATCTTGTACACAGCACACCCAAGTCTGCCCTGTAGCAGAAGTGATATCAACAGCATGCAGGGAGCAATCTATTTTAGCCTGTCATGAGACATCTAGCCAGAGGAGACACTGCACTGCTACCGAGTCATTTCACTGGTGTTAAAAATGCTTGTCCCTTGTATCAGGACACATCAGCAAAGCCACCTACAGCTGCAAATGTTAAAAAAAAGAGTTACATAAAAGAAGAAACTAGCATCCTAGGCATTTATAACATTATCTGCACAGGCAAGATAAAATGCTTGAATTTGCCATCAGACTTGGAAAAGAGAACGGAGGACTTTGAAGAACAAGGGTACTGAAATGCTGAAAGACAAGCTTAACTAATCAAAACATAATAGCACTACAACTGTATGTATTAAGCAATATTATGCAAAATGTCCATATCGATTATACAACTTTTAAGCACTTATGTTGATTATACTACTAGTTTTTTGTTTCCTTTTTTAAATTAAACATATTGTGTTTTTAAAAACAAAAAGGAATATACGCCAGCCGTACTGTTTAAAAAGTGATCATTGCTTATGACTGGTTATGTTCAGTTTCAGTATTCTGTATAAGTTTATCAGTCCCATATAGATGGTCCCCGTGGAAATTGTTAATTACTTCTTATTGATGTCTTCTGGATTAGACATACGTGAGTATAGACAGACAAGCAAACAGACGGACAAACAAACAGACAGACAGACAATCAGTCTGATTGACTGACAGACAGGCAGACAGATAGACAGAGAGATAAACAAATAGACAGACAGAGAGATAGATAGATAGAGATAGATCGATAGATAACATATGCCAGGTATATATGAGTATCAGCTTGCAAATAGCATCTGTTATTTGCTTGCTAAGACATTTTAAAGCTTTCCAACAGTTCAATAGGAAGAAAAAGGAGGAATCACAAATATACTACTTTCTTTTCGTCTACAAGGCATCCAAGGAACATATACATCTGCTATTCCTGACCATGCAGGCTACAGGGAGCCGGAATAGCTCAGTTGGTAGAGCGCCGGACTCGTAATCTTGGTGATCCTGGGGTTGCGGGTTCGAACCTCCGCCGGGGCGTTTCGGTACAGGGGGATTTTTCCCTCGGAGTTAACATTGGTTCTGACTCCATTTCCCTTACAGTCATTCGAATGAGACTATAAACTGAGGTTGCGTGTGTGAACGCACGCATAACATCTTGCACACACGTAAAATCCCATCACCAACTTTCGGAAGAGTAGGCCAGTTTGGCCGTTGGTATGGATGACACGTTACACATAGCATGCACCCTGCGTGAGAAATGGAAAGAATGAAGGAAGTAAGGAAAATGAGTGATCGATATTGAACGATACTGACTGGATGACACGGGAAACGACTGAATGAAGCGCCAGCTGGCAGCTCTTCAGTCGGCAGTACCCAGGTAGGCAGCCCGTTGTGTAAACGAGTGTTGATTGTAAAGCGCTTAGAGCTTGATCTCTAGCCGAGAATAGGCGCTATATAAGTATTCATTATTATTATTGTTATTATTATTATTTTTTTTTTATTATTACAGTGGTTTGATAGAATTTTACACATATATGGAACAAGATGTTCTTAAAGGTCATCAATGTAGTTATTGCCGTCGACCAATTACTTCTCGCTCTGTTTTTTTCCCCCTCCTTTATCTTGTTTCACTAGAAACACTGAAAAGTGGTTCATACATTTCATCATCATCATCATCATAATCATCATTATTATTATTATTATCATCATCATCATCATCATTATCATCATCAATTATTATTATTATTATTATTATCATTGTTGTTGTTGCTGTTGTTGTGTTTTATCATTGTAACTTGCATTCCACATGCAAAACACTTTATCTTATTAAGCAATCAGGGCTCTAGCTAGACTAGACACTCGTCCAACAAGCAAGCACTCAGAGTTAACTACTACAACTCAATAAATACGAATCCAGTTTGCCACCACCTGTCATCGCCATCAGCAGAACCGTTCAAAAACGGCACACTGCTCAGGAAACATAGAACTGTCTGCATTCACAAGAGAAACCGTCATGACGCATAATGGAGGCACACAGCTGAAACATTGAACGGTAATAGCTCCTATCACCTTAGGTCAAGCAGGTGGTGGCGCCATTACAGAACAGCACCATTCAGCACAGTGGGCCATGTCCTATGCTGTGATAGATAACTGCCAGGACAAGGTCACTGATGTCCCAACACCCAAAGTAGCAATGAGCATCCACCAGCAACCAGCTCGGTGCCTTGTACTTACACACACACCCCTCTTTTCCTTCCAACAACCAGCTCGGTGCCTTGTACTTATACACACACCCCTATTTTCCTAACTATCTTCACAACTTCAACTTTGCCACCACACCAAAACCGCCAATGGATGCCCCACATCTTCACCTGGGTGTCAGGGTCGCCAATCCGGACCGACTCTTCACCACTCCTAAAACGCAGGCGTTAAGTTACAGTCCCACAAACGAGTACCGTAGAAAGGTAACTGAACAGAAAAGAAATGCATTCACGCAGACAACAAAACCTGGTCATAAACACAGGCTTACTTACTTATGTCAGTCAACAATTTCAGTTTTGACCAAAGCACTTCAGACATCTTTTATAGATAAATATTACTTATTATGCTTACACATAAACCATCGAACAAATCGAAATCCATAAAAAGCGCGTAAAATACTAGCTTTCACATTGCACGTCACAGCACCAAGCAAAACTCAACATTGTGGATTCTATGTTCAATTAAGACATTCTGCTCTAAAATGTAGATAGTTATTCTTGTGTATGTCGAGATACACTGCATTAATGAAAACACGTTGCTTAAAGTTACAGCACAGGCACAATCAATCAGAGCGATAGAAAGGTGACAAGCCAGGAAAACGTCCGGAAACTTATATGGGTGATATAAGACTAACGCCACCAGCCCTGACGTAAACACGAAACTAATGCCTCACATGTCACTTGTACTGTCCTCAGGACAGCTGGAAAAATTGCGGTGTCAGGTTTTCAGTGTGTCCCCTTGTCCACTCCTCCGTGTCTCCTGTTACAAAATTGTCAAATAACACACCTGTGAATGCACATGAAGCAACCAATGTCTGTGCCCTTCCCAACGTAAGTCTATTTCCCCTGATAGATTAAATACTTGTTCGTTCATCTGAGGTTCGAAATACAACTGCAAAGAATAAATAAGTGTTTGTACACAGTCCGATGTGATTTCACCAACCCTCTACTGGCTGTATGGCGTGTCGAAGACAAGACAAGTAAATCGTTATACTGAGTCACTGTCCATGAACTTTGACTCATGAAAACTCCATAGAGAGAGAGAGAGAGAGAGAGAGAGAGAGAGAGAGAGAGAGAGGAGGGGGGGGGAGAGGGAAGGAGGAGAGACACTATCAAACACACGTGTTTATTTAGACACATACGCACCACACACACACACACACACACACACACACACACACACACACACAACACACACACACACACACACACACAGAGAGAGAGAGAGAGAGAGAGAGAGAGAGAGAGAGAGAGAGAGAGAGAATAAGGCACATGCTGTCCATTTTTTTCCAAACTTTGTTCGTGCGTTGAAAGTAACCCATAAATCAGGGAAAGAGTGGCCGAGAGATCCACGCAGCTACGTACTAAGTAATGTTTGGCTTGATTTATTACCCTCATTGATTTTAAAATAAACATGGTTCTGTAGACAAAGATGTAAAAGCTCGAAAGTCTTTGTGGGAAGAAGCGAATATGACAGAAACACACACACAACACACACACACACACACACACACACACACACACACACACAATAATATAATATATATATATATATATATATATATATAATATATATATATATGTCCCCTATAATTTGAATAATGTTTTATTGTTTGATAATCTTTTAATGCCCTATATTTTATACTGTTTGAATAATGCTTTTAATTGTCCCCTATATTTTATACTGTTTGAATAATGCTTTTAATTGTCCCCTAATTTTATACTGTTTGAATAATGCTTTTAATTTTTCAGCAACTTTTTCTCTCCACACTTTCGTTGTGTTCCATTTTACTACCCTTCGCTGAGACACACACTTGAAGACAAAGTGGAAGAATGAAAATAGAGTTGCCATCATGGCTGTGCAACAACATGACCCACATCAGCATGTGGAATAAAGGATAATGGTTTACATCACCAATCTATAATCCTATCTTTTTAAGCATTATGCAAAATGTACCACAATAACAACATCAACAATGCTAACACTAATACTAATAAAAATATGCAATTAAATTCGAATATTGTTTTTGTTGTGACGTCTTCAAGACATTTTTATTTGGGAAGGGAGGAGGGAGGAGGGATGGCGGGGACGGAGGGGTTAAATTTCGGTGCTGAAATGTTTTTGGTTTCTCTTTTGTCATTAAATAATGTAAAGTGATCTTGTTATTAAATAATGTAAAGTGAAGGCGAATAGTGGTAGCTTTGAAATCATCCAATCGATAGCTAAGAAAACTTTGATTCAACGTGACTGGCAATGTGATTTGCCCTTGTAATGTCAGAGGACATTACGCCATAAGCAGGAGCTGCTGGCAGTGGAAAGAAGCTAGTCTGTCTGTGTCCATGTTATGTTCATGGAGTATTTCATAGTCTTTTTCCAATGACGATGAACTTCCAATATTACATGACAAAGTATCTTTAAGAACTCTTCACAAAAGCACCCCCAACACCAGAGGGAGACCCAACACATGGAGAACGCTGGCGCCGCTATGGGCCACAATGAAGACACTGAATATTGGGCTATGACTAACCAGCACCATCCAGCAGGTGCTAGTCATATCAACAGAACGCTAGGATTGGTTCTGTACTTTGGTTTGAGTTCAGCAGGACCGTTTAGTGTCTCGTCTCCCACACTGCTCAACACACTCCATCAATGCATACTAGCATATGGGTTTGAAGATCGTGTCAGCATTGGAGGAAGAACCAATTCGAACCTTCACTTTCTAGATGACATGGATGGCCTGACGGACAGCAGATAAAAACTCGCCGAAGTTTATGAACGACTTGATGATATATCAAAATGATACGGCATAGAAATGAACGCTGAGAGGGTCACTTTGAGGCCAGTCACAAAATGTGAATAATATAAATAATATAATATAAATAAATATAAAATAAATAATATAAATGTCTTACCTGGGATTTATTAGTAACAGACAGGGATCTGAATCAGAAATCCTAATAAGGGCAATAAAGACAACGTCAACATTCCCCGCACTGGAACACGTACGGACAGACGTCTCCATGACACAAAGGATCAGGCCATCACGTGCTCTGATACATTCCATCCTCCTGTGGGAACAGAAGACATGGCGCCTCAGAGTGAATCTACACAGAAGACTCTAAACCATAAAACTGAAGTGTTTTGCATGATCCTAAACACCAAGCATACTGATGAGGTCACCAGTGAATGGGCGTCTCAAGCGTTCAAGCGGTGTGTGGGACGATAAGATCCACTGGTGTCGGTTAAAATGGAACACTACACAGGCAAAAGATTCAATGGCTGTGGTGTGGTCATGTAAAAGATTCAATGGCTGTGGTGTGGTCATGTAAAAGATTCAATGGCTGTGGTGTGGTCATGTAAAAGATTCAATGGCTGTGGTGTGGTCATGTAAAAGATTCAATGGCGTTGGTGTGGTCATGTAAAAGATTCAATGGCTGTGGTGTGGTCATGTAAAAATTCAATGGCTGTGGTGTGGTCATGTAAAAGATTCAATGGCTGTGGTGTGGTCATGTAAAAGATTCAATGGCTGTGGTGTGGTCATGTAAAAGATTCAATGGCTGTGGTGTGGTCATGTAAAAGATTCAATGGCTGTGGTGTGGTCATGTAAAAGATTCAATGGCTGTGGTGTGGTCATGTAAAAGATTCAATGGCTGTGGTGTGGTCATGTAAAACATTCAATGGCTGTGGTGTGGTCATGTAAAAGATTCAAAGGCTGTGGTGTGGTCATGTAAAAGATTCAAGGCTGTGGTGTGGTCATGTAAAAGATTCAATGGCTGTGGTGTGGTCATGTAAAAGATTCAATGGCTGTGGTGAGGTCATGTAAAAAATTCAGTGGCTGTGGTAAGGTCATGTAAAAAAAATTCAGTGGCCTGGTAAGGTCATGTAAAAAATTCAGTGGCTGTGGTAAGGTCATGTAAAAGATTCAATGGTGTGTGGTAAGGTCATGTAAAAACATTCAGTGGCTTTGGTAAGGTCATGTAAAAATTCAGTGGCTGTGGTAAGGTCATGTAGTAAAAGATCCAATGGCTGTGGTAAGGTCATGTAAAAGATTCATGTATGGTAAGGTCATGTAAAATTATTCAATGGCTGTGATATCGTCATGTGAAAAAATTCCATGCTGTGGTAAGATCATGTAAAAATTCACTGGCTGTGGTATGGCTGTGTAAAAGATTCAATGGCTGTGGTATGGTTGTGTAAAAGATTCAATGGCTGTGGTATGGTTGTGTAAAAGATTCATTGGCTGTAGTGTGTAAAAGTCATTGGCTATTGGTCGTGTAAAGGATTCAACGGCTGTGGTATGGTCATGTAAGAAAATTCAATGGCTGTGGTGTGGTCATATAAAAGATTCAATGGCTATAGAATGTTCATGTAAAAGGTTCAATGGCTATAGAATGTTCATGTAAAAGGTTCAATGGCTACGGAATGTTCATGTAAAAGATTCAATGGCAACGGAATGTTCATGTAAAAAGATTCAATGGCTGCGGATTGGTCATGTAAGAAAATGCAATGGCTGTAGTAAGGTCATGTAAATAAATTCAATGGTTGTGGTATGGTCATGTTAAAGATTCAATGGCAATGGTATGGTCAACATTATAAACAACATTACCCTTACCCTTGGTGTTGTGAATACTTTCAACTGCGCACAGAACAAATTGCGCATAGGCTATCAGTCTGCTGTCTCACTTGAAACACTAGCATTCAAACCACAACTAACAGTTTGCTGGAGTGAGCAGACAGAACTCTGATCTGTGTGCAATTTGAAGTACGGACGCTAATGTCCTTAACTCTCAGTCTAGTGCATAACTCATTAGGCCAAAGATTATGTTTTTGTTTTTAACTGAGAGCCTTTGTGATCAAAAGCGGGGAAAGTGCACTTCTTAGATTATGTAAGAATAACACTAAATCATGGATTTGTTTTCAACACGGGCGTTTGACATTTGTATTCATTGCAGGCTCAGTGATGGACGCTAATTCTGCACACAATGACTTTTTTCACTGTCTCATGTCCTTGTCTCTTCTGTTGCACTACTCCCTCGCTGTTTATCCAACTCGTCCCGTACACAGCGCATCCACTAACATCAACATTGTGCAGGGAGGGTCACCATTAGTTTGTCTTTAGACGACCAGCCAGGGGAGACCACTGCTAACGAGTCACTTTGGTGCTGTGATGTAGGACTGTCCAGTTCACACAGAAAGCATCTTCTACGCTTCAAACAACTGCAATTTGAAAACATGATAGAAAACAAATGAAAAAAGAAATTGTCATCCGTGGAACAGACCCAGATCCTGAAATTTTATTACAAAATTCTTTTTTTCCCTTTTTCTCTTTGTATGTGGAATAACAATAAAAACAAATAAAAATGGTTAAAAAAATCTTACAAGCTAAATAGCGTTCCAGCAAGCGGCCACACAGCATTGCTAACGAGTCACTTTGGTGCTGTCAAGTAGTACCCTGTATGTGTAGGCAGAAAACATTTCTAAGCTCCATACAACTGCAATTAAAAAACAAAAAGAAAATGAAATCGGCATCTGTGGAAGAGACGTTCATTACAACATCCTTACAAGCACAACAGCGTTCCTGATGCTGGCGTTAGGCAGGGATTAAAATACAACAAAATAGAATGAAATAAAACAAAGTAAACTAAAATCAACAACATAAAATAATATGAAAAGTAAAATAAGATAAAGTAGATTACAACAGTACTTGTTAAAGATATGGAGGAACGCCTTGAGACTAAATGGACGAAATCAAATAGTATTGCCATCATACATAGTTGAAGAACGGTAAAATGCAGATCAGTATGCGTTACATTACCGACCTTTACTCCTCATTTTCTAAAGCGTGGCGCAAATTCTGAAAGAAAAAGAAAGAAAACAAAACACCCAATAAAATTCTAATATGGGTTTTAAAACTTTTTTAAGGAAGGAGGAGGGGTAGGGGGGACTGTTTTCTATTTCAAAGCTGAAATGTTTTTCCATGTTATCAAAAAGTGCAGAGTGAAGCAAGACAGTGGAATTTAGAAATGATCAAATGAAATGGTAAAGAAAATTTGCTATCAACTAGAAATGCGAACTTCTCATTTAAGGTAGACGGGCCCAGCGAAAATCAGAGGTTGCAAGATAAACAGCAATGATGGCGGTGCAGAGAAGCTGGTCTGTCAGTGTCCGTGTCGTGTTCAATGAGGATTGGATTTTTTTTTCAATCACGATGAATCTCCAATACTCCATGAGTAATCACCCTTAAGAGTCCTTCGTGAAAAGCGTCTTCAACACCAGAGGGCGCTCCTCGATGCTTTCAAGGACTTCAAGGAGGCATCCAACACAGAGAGAGAGAGAGAGAGAGAGAGAGAGAGAGAGAGAGAGAGAGCATTCAGCACGGTCATTGTGATTACTCCCAAAACTAGTTTATCTTTAGTTTGTTTACATCATGTGAAATGAGATTGTATCATCGAAAGGAGCGCTGTTGTCTCACAACGTCTTTACCCTCTGATACCACTAAGGAGTATGACTGTCAGAATAAGACAGCACCATGGGATGGGATGGGGCAGACAGATTGGGTTGTCCACATCCACTGTCTCTCTGGTCTTGTTTTACATGGCGCAATATAAGTTTAGTCGGGTGAGGAGGTTACATTCAAAGCCTTCACAGAGCACAGAAAATAGGTCAGTTGGTAGAGCGCAGAACTTGTAATCTTGGTGATCCTGGGGTTAAGAGGTTTTGTTGTTTATTTTTGTACGGGGGGGGGGGGGGGGGGATTTTTTCCTCGGACTTAATATCAGTTCTGACTCCATTTCCCAAACGTCCTTCAAATGAGACTATAAACCAAGATTCTGTGTGTGGACGCACGCATGACATCTTCCACACACGTAAAATCTGCAAGCATCAGCAAACTTTCTTCTGCCATTTGCTTGGTTTCCTTTCCTCTGTGTGTCTTTCAAGGAGTCACTGATTCTTAAATAATAATAATAATGAATACTTATATAGCGCCTGGTCTCGGCTAGAGACCAAGCTCTAAGCGCTTTTACAATCAACACTCGTTTACACAACGGGCTGCCTACCTGGGTAGTGCCGACTGAAGAGCTGCCAGCTGGCGCTTCATTCAGTCATTTCCCGTGTCATCCAGTCAGTATCGTTCAATATCGATCACTCATTTTCCTTACTTCCTTCATTCTTTCCATTTCTCACGCAGGGTGCATGCTATGTGTAACGTGTCATCCATACCAACGGCCAAACTGGCCTACTCTTCCGAAAGTTGGTGATAGGATTTTACGTGTGTGCAAGATGTTATGCGTGCGTTCACACACGGAACCTCGGTTTATAGTCTCATTCGAATGACTGTATGGGAAATGGAGTCAGAACCAATGTTAACTCCGAGGGAAAAATCCCCCTGTACCGAAACGCCCGGCGGAGGTTCGAACCCGCAACCCCAGGATCACCAAGATTACGAGTCCGGCGCTCTACCAACTGAGCTATTCCGGCTTCTTCTGGCTCTGCTGGACTGGCGTGGTTGGCTACAGTGAAAGTAAGTATTCCACCTACTTTTCTTTTTTGCAGGGAGAGGCTTCATGTTTTCTTTGGCTTGAAACTCATCCTTGATGAAGCAGCTAACATGTCTAACCCTCTTCAGTGTCTTGTGGGTTCAATTTTATTTGGTGGAAAGATGGTTGTGTCATCCATGTAGGTTTTCGGAGTGTGTGTGGGGGAAACTCATCCTTGATGAAGCAGCTAACATGTCTAACCTTCTTCAGTGTCTTGTGGGTTCAATTTTATTTGGTGGGAAGATGGTTGTGTCATCCATGTAGGTTTTCGGAGTGTGTGGTGTGTGTGGGGGGGGGGGGGGGGTTGTTTTTCATTCTGAAGGTCTGCTGAACTTGTATGGTTCTTTCCAGATGACCTTCAATGTCAACACAAATAGCAGCGGAGAAATGGATTATCCCGTTGTTATACCAACTTCCGGATGGATCCAGTCTGTTGTATATTCCCGTGTGGGGTACGTCATTGAGTAGCCATGTGATTAGTTCTTCAACATTTCCCGGATTTTCTTTGAGACATGATACATCTCGAGGAGCACAGGATTAACATGTGTGGAACAGATCCATACAGATGTAGCAGATCGAGCCAAACCAGATGACGATCGCCTACCTCTGTCTGAACACTTTAGATTGCTTCCCAAATGCAGTGGCATGTTCTAATTTCGGGACTAACAAACACACAATTGTTCCCGAGCTATCCAGTCAACTCTCTCAAGCTGCTGGCTAGACTGACCCACTTTTCAGCCAGGTAAATCTGAGCTATCCAGTCAACTCTCTCAAGCTGCTGGCTAGACTGACCCACTCTTTAGCCAGGTAAATCTGAGCTATCCAGTCAACTCTCTCAAGCTGCTGGCTAGACTGACCCACTCTTCAGCCAGGTAAATCTGAGCTTGCTCAATTCTGCTTCATCTGGCACAGTGACTTCAACCAGAATTGTGTTACGTATTGCGTCGAATGGAAGAAATAAAATGGCTTACATTTTATTTTACACGCTGTCCTATAATGTGTGGTGAGGTGTGTAGCAGCCGTTTCATTTATTTTCCTGAAATGAAACAATAAACAAAAAGGAGATGTATGTTGTTTTATGTTTATTTCTTACAGGATGTATATTTTGAACAGAAAAGGAAATGCAGAAATATCTTTGATTGGGGTCATCATGAGTATTTATAAACCATGTTTCCCATACGAGAGATGATGCAAAACTTTCTGATGACAGTTTGAACACAGAGCTTATAAGAGAAACAGCTTCATGGTATTGGATGAAACTTAAAAGAGTTTTCCTTTGATGTATTCATGAGACAAGAGAGACGGTCCTCAATTTTATCATGTCTCCATCCAGAAATGTAAAGGTGTGTGTGCGTGCGTGCGCGGGCGGCGCGCGCGCTGTGTGTGTGTGTGTGTGTGTGTGTGTGTGTGTGTGTGTGTGTGTGTGTGTGTGTGTGTGTGAATTTATAAGCAGACAGTAGAACAATTTAGTAATATTATCTGAAAAAAAGATTGTTATTGAAATGTTTCTGGGGCAAGAAAGACGATCCTAAATTTAGAATGACTTCAATGTTGATAATATGATAATTGTTGTAAAAGTATTTCAAAGCATTTGCTATGCACAATGGACTGGTCTTACATTAAAAAGTTATATTACTATCACGTTTCATGGAATTCCAGTGCATTTTGGGACACATGCTATGACGGCTTGTGTATGAACATGAGAAAGACTCCCTGCCCATCTCCCTCCTTTCTTACTACTATGTTCAGTGCAGTCAATACAAGTCAGTCCAGTTCAAACAGCACTTAGAATGTTGGAGGTGAAGCCACCTGTCCTGTGAAATACAAGTCAGTCCAGTTCAAAACATCACTTAGAATGTTGGAGGTGAAGCCAGCTGTCCTGTGAAATACAAGTCAGTCCAGTTCAAACAGCACTTAGAATGTTGGAGGTGAAGCCACCTGTCCTGTGAAATACAAGTCAGTCCAGTTCAAACAGCACTTAGAATGTTGGAGGTGAAGCCACCTGTCCTGTGAAATACAAGTCAGTCCAGTTCAAACACACTTAGAATGTTGGAGGTGAAGCCAGCTGTCCTGTGAAATACAAGTCAGTCCAGTTCAAACAGCACTTAGAATGTTGGAGGTGAAGCCAGCTGTCCTGTGAAATACAAGTCAGTCCAGTTCAAACAGCACTTAGAATGTTGGAGGTGAAGCCAGCTGTCCTGTGAAATACAAGTCAGTCCAGTTCAAACAGCACTTAGAATGTTGGAGGTGAAGCCAGCTGTCCTGTGAAATACAAGTCAGTCCAGTTCAAACAGCACTTAGAATGTTGGAGGTGAAGCCACCTGTCCTGTGAAATACAAGTCAGTCCAGTTCAAACATCACTTAGAATGTTGGAGGTGAAGCCACCTGTCCTGTGAAATACAAGTCAGTCCAGTTCAGACAGCACTTAGAATGTTGGAGGTGAAGCCAGCTGTCCTGTGAAATACAAGTCAGTCCAGTTCAAACAGCACTTAGAATGTTGGAGGTGAAGCCAGCTGTCCTGTGAAATACAAGTCAGTCCAGTTCAAACAGCACTTAGAATGTTGGAGGTGAAGCCAGCTGTCCTGTGAAATACAAGTCAGTCCAGTTCAAACAGCACTTAGAATGTTGGAGGTGAAGCCAGCTGTCCTTGTGAAAATACAAGTCAGTCCAGTTCAAACAGCACTTAGAATGTTGGAGGTGAAGCCACCTGTCCTGTGAAATACAAGTCAGTCCAGTTCAAACAGCACTTAGAATGTTGGAGGTGAAGCCACCTGTCCTGTGAAATACAAGTCAGTCCAGTTCAAACAGCACTTAGAATGTTGGAGGTGAAGCCATGTCCTGTGAAATACAAGTCC
This sequence comes from Conus canariensis, assembly GCA_033310375.1. Classification (NCBI taxonomy): domain Eukaryota; kingdom Metazoa; phylum Mollusca; class Gastropoda; order Neogastropoda; family Conidae; genus Conus; species Conus canariensis. Next base: position 8,627 of record JAMYXO010001755.1, on the reverse strand, counting down.
GTTCAACCTTAGATGTTGGAGGTGACAGCTGCCCTTGCCTTCTTTCATATTTATCTAAACCTACAATTGTCCTTTCTGCGGTAAACTTACCTCGTAGGAGATATTCTTTGTATCTTACAAATTTCAATGAAATACTAAATCATGTTCACATGGCTTGATGAACATTAATGAAATGTGGAGTATGCGCACATAGTACACACACACACACACACACACACACACACACACACACACACACACACACACACACACACACACACCGTTTTCTCCCATCTCCCTCTATCTTTGTTTTGAGAGAGAGAGGAAGAGAGAGAGAGAGAGAGAGAGAGAGAGAGAGAGAGAGAGAGAGACAGACAGACAGACAGACAGACAGACTGACAGACAGATAGACAGATACAAAGAACGTTGCTTATTGGCCAGCCAACCTCAAAGGGCCATATTAGGGCTGTCAATGTCTGATCTCAAGTCAAATCCAAAAAAAAAAGAAACAAAGAAAAAAAAGGAAAACACACACACACACACACACACACACACACACACACACACACCACACACACACACACACACACACACAACTCACCAGAACGCACCTTCTAAAAGCACACCAGAATTTTTTAAAAAATCTTTCAGCAGCTGTAAAGTGTGAACGTAACTGCATATATAATGGGGACTGTCAGCAAGGTAGTGTCTGTCTGTAGCATGCATCTGTTTCACCACAGTCCATTTGGATAAGTTCGTAGACCACTGTGATGATATCTACCACATGCGGTGAGCCACCCATTTTCTGCTGAATTTACCAGGTTATACTCTCGTTGAATGACAGTACATTGCAATATTACACCCAGCAGTCAGATTTCTTTTAAAATCATTGTTTGGAAAATTCCCTTGCATTTTACACTTGTACCTGGAGAATTTGGCAGGTATGATCATCAGGTCTAGTGTCCTGTGTGTTGAACCTTTTTTTTATCAGCAAAAGATAACAAGTACTTTTTTCTTAAATGTGTGAATGACGGCAGCAATGTTCATGTAACCAACACTCCAAACAAATGGCAATGTTTGGTAACAGTGCACAAACCTGAACAAACAGGCGTCTGACTGTTTCCTTCTCTTTGCCACAGAATGTACACATTAATGGGTTTAAAGGTCTTTGGGACATGATACATTTTCAGAGTTAGTTGACTCATGCTGGGTGGGATTGATCTATATACCTAGGTCAGATCAAGCCACACCACACAAGTCAGTCCAGTTCAAACAGCACTTAGAATGTTGGAGGTGAAGCCAGCTGTCCTGTGAAATACAAGTCAGTCCAGTTCAAACAGCACTTAGAATGTTGGAGGTGAAGCCAGCTGTCCTGTGAAATACAAGTCAGTCCAGTTCAAACAGCACTTAGAATGTTGGAGGTGAAGCCAGCTGTCCTGTGAAATACAAGTCAGTCCAGTTCAAACAGCACTTAGAATGTTGGAGGTGAAGCCACCTGTCCTGTGAAATACAAGTCAGTCCAGTTCAAACATCACTTAGAATGTTGGAGGTGAAGCCAGCTGTCCTGTGAAATACAAGTCAGTCCAGTTCAGACAGCACTTAGAATGTTGGAGGTGAAGCCAGCTGTCTGTGAAATACAAGTCAGTCCAGTTCAAACAGCACTTAGAATGTTGGAGGTGAAGCCAGCTGTCCTGTGAAATACAAGTCAGTCCAGTTCAAACAGCACTTAGAATGTTGGAGGTGAAGCCAGCTGTCCTGTGAAATACAAGTCAGTCCAGTTCAAACATCACTTAGAATGTTGGAGGTGAAGCCAGCTGTCCTGTGAAATACAAGTCAGTCCAGTTCAAACATCACTTAGAATGTTGGAGGTGAAGCCAGCTGTCCTTGACCTTTTTTTTCATATTTATCTAAACCTACAATTGTCCTTTCTGCGGTAAACTTACCTCGTAGGAGATATTCTTTGTATCTTACAAATTTCAATGAAATACTAATCATGTTTTACATGGCTTGATGAACATTAATGAAATGTGGAGTATGCGCACATAGTACACACCCCACACACACACACAACACACAACACACACACACACACACACACACACACACACACACACACACACACACACACGTTTTCTCCCATCTCCCTCTATCTTTGTTTTGAGAGAGAGAGAAAGAGAGAGAGAGAGAGAGAGAGAGAGGGGAGAGAGACAGACAGACAGACAGACAGACAGACAGACAGACTGACAGACAGACAGACAGATACAAAGAACGTTGCTTATTTTGGGCCCGCCAATCTCAAAGGGCCATATTAGGACTGTCAAGTCTGATTCAAGTCAAATCCAAAAAACAAAGAAAAAAAAGAAAAAAGGAAAACACACACACACACACACAACACACACACCACACACACACACACCACACACACACACACAACTCACCAGAACGCACCTTCTAAAAGCACACCAGAATTTTTTAAAAAATCTTTCAGCAGCGTAAAGTGTGAACGTAACTGCATAAAATAATGGGCTGTCAGCAAGGTAGTGTCTGTCTGTAGCATGCATCTGTTTCACCACAGTCCATTTGGATAAGTTCGTAGACCACTGTGATGATATCTACCACATGCGGTGAGCCACCCATTTTCTGCTGAATTTACCAGGTTATACTCTCGTTGAATGACAGTACATTGCAATATTACACCCAGCAGTCAGATTTCTTTTAAAATCATTGTTTGGAAAATTCCCTTGCATTTTACACTTGTACCTGGAGAATTTGGCAGGTATGATCATCAGGTCTAGTGTCCTGTGTGTTGAACCTTTTTTTTTATCAGCAAAAGATAACAAGTACTTTTTTCTTAAATGTGTGAATGACGGCAGCAATGTTCATGTAACCAACACTCCAAACAAATGGCAATGTTTGGTAACAGTGCACAAACTGAACAAACAGGCGTCTGACTGTTTCCTTCTCTTTGCCACAGAATGTACACATTAATGGGTTTAAAGGTCTTTGGGACATGATACATTTTCAGAGTTAGTTGACTCATGCTGGGTGGGATTGATCTATATACCTAGGTCAGATCAAGCCACACCACACTGAGGTCTCTATTCTCAGCATGGCACGTGTGGGATTGATCCATATACATAGGTCAGATCAAGCCACGCCACACTGAGGCCTCTATTCTCAGCATGACACGTGTGGGATTGATCCATAGACATAGGTCAGATGAAGCAAAAGCCACACTGAGGCCTTTATTCTAAGCACGGCATGTGTGGGTTGCTTTCCACTCAATGTGGCGTGATCTACACAGCCAAGGCACTGTGACAATGCCTCCTCTCCACACTGACACACCACAGTAATCATTCAACGTTAGGTATGGACTTTCCCTAGCCACCACAGTAATCATTCAACGTTAGGTATGGACTTTCCCTAGCCACCACAGTAATCATTCTACGTTAGGTATGGACTTTCCCTAGCCACCACAGTAATCATTCAACGTTAGGTATGGACTTTCCCTAGCCACCACAGTAATCATTCAACGTTAGGTATGGACTTTCCTAGCCACCACAAGTAATCATTCAACGTTAGGTATGGACTTTCCCTAGCCACCACAGTAATCATTCAACGTTAGGTATGGACTTTCCCTAGCCACCACAGTAATCATTCAACGTTAGGTATGGACTTTCCCTAGCCACCACAGTAATCATTCTACGTTAGGTATGGACTTTCCCTAGCCACCACAGTAATCATTCTACGTTAGGTATGGACTTTCCCTAGCCACCACAGTAATCATTCAACGTTAGGTATTGACTTTCCCTAGCCACCACAGTAATCATTCTACGTTAGGTATTGACTTTCCCTAGCCACCACAGTAATCATTCACGTTAGGTATTGACTTTCCCTAGCCACCACAGTAATCATTCTACGTTAGGTATTGACTTTCCTAGCCACCACAGTAATCATTCTACGTTAGGTATTGACTTTCCCTAGCCACCACAGTAATCATTCTACGTTAGGTATGGACTTTCCCTAGCCACCACAGTAATCATTCACGTTAGGTATGGACTTTCCCTAGCCACCACAGTAATCATTCTACGTTAGGTATTGACTTTCCTAGCCACCACAGTAATCATTCACGTTAGGTATTGACTTTCCCTAGCCACCACAGTAATCATTCAACGTTAGGTATTGACTTTCCCTAGCCACCACAGTAATCATTCAACGTTAGGTATTGACTTTCCCTAGCCACCACAGTAATCATTCACGTTAGGTATTGACTTTCCCTAGCCACCACAGTAAAGAAAAGTTTATGAGTTTTAGCCACTATCACGGTCGTTAGGATTGACTTTCATACACCACAGCATCTTTGTGGTATTGTTGTGCAGTAGGTTTTGTGTTGTTGGTGTGGTGTGGTGTGTTGTGTGTGTGTGTGTGTTTGTGTGTGTGTGTGTGTGTGTGTGTGTGTGTGTGTGTGTGGTGTGTGTGTGTGTGTTTTTCTATATCTGTGTGTTTGTGTCAGAGTCGATGTGTGTAGACATGCATGCGTGTGTGTATGCCTATGTTTGTATAAGTACACAGAGAATCATAAACACGTTCATGAATTACTGATCCAAGTCAGAGATGCTGACGTGTCACAATTATAAGTATGCATGATCCGTGTTCAATCAGCAAATTATGAGAATGACTCAAGAAGGCAAACCCACACGTCATCTCTCAACGTCACAGACGCCGTTCACTTCTACAAGAACCTGATCCTGACCACTCACGGCAGTCTGGCACATGTAGCTGAAGAGAAAACCACGTGGACAACAGACTCTCACCAAGACCTCAAGGACGACAACACTCTCTGCAGCTTGAAACATACATCAGCTCACGTCACTCATCCTGTGACATAAACTCAACAGACACTGACAGCACACTTGGTGTTCTGGGACAAAAGAACCCAGCAGGGAGTTCCTTTTCCAATATATGTGAATTCAAAATGGACACAAAGACATTAAAGCAGGAGTGCCAAGTTCAACTCCAAGTCCCAGCAGGGAAAATTATGAAGATAGGAGTATGCAATTGCCGACCTGTTTCATTTGTAATTGAACAATACGACAAAGACAAACTGCTGCTTCCAAGGCAGATTTTTGCAATTTGTGATGGTGGACGCTTTGAGTGCTCAGACTGGTATAGCTGGACCAATGACGTTATCCTCAAGATAACACCGGATTCCAAGTCCTATGCTGATGATCAGTATTTAATGACCTTGGCCTTCTCTGCTGCTGACAGGTCAGAGTCACCCAGTCTGGAAATCACAATCTGTCTTCATCTGCAGGTGAGTTTACAGGTTGGAGCAGCCAGTGTTTAGTGTGTGTGTGTGTGTGTGTGTGTGTGTGTGTGTGTGTGTTGTGTGTGTGTGTGGTGGTTGTGTGTGTGCGTGCGTGCGTACGTGCGTGTTGAGCGTGCGTGCGTGCGTGCATGCGTGTATGTGTGTGTGTGTGTCTGTGTGTGTGAGTGTGTGTGTATGTGCGCGTGCGCACGCGCACGTGTGTGTGTGTGTGTGTGTGTGTGTGTGTGTGTGTGTGTGTGTGTGTCTGCAGTTTTGTGTGTTGTGTGTGTGTGTGTGTGTGTGTGTGTGTGAGAGAGAGAGGAGGAGAGAGAGAGAGAGAGAGAGAGAGCATACACAAGGACTTATACCATTGTTGTTTGTCACACAAGATACCCTATCTCCATCCTTGCATACACTTTACTCATTTGATGGTATATGCATGTGCACACAGACATTTACAAGTTCAACACCACACACACAACACACACACACACCACACACACACCACACACACCACACACACACACACACACACACACCAATGTACGCCCACATATTCCTTCTTTCTCTAGGATATTAAACTTGCGCGCGCATTTACTCCCAGTCTGTTGCGTGAGTGTGTTTGAGTCTGTTTCATCTATTTATCTTTCAATAAACCAATTAGTAACATATCTGTACATTGAAGACACCTTTTAAGCCTGAAACAAGGCTGCATTGAAAATTAAGACTGGTACTGATTCATCATAGATGTGACAAATGTCACTATAAAATTATTTTATTGTAAGAGTTTACATACACTCATGATTCATAACAATTACAAACATATTCTCATCGGGAGAAACAGTCGACCTAAGGAATCCAAGACAAATTAAGTCAGTCTTTACATATAAGATATGAATCAAATGAAACATTTCCTTTAAATAAAAGTAGTTTAATATAATTTGCAAAACGTAACACATTGTCATACTGGCATCGAACAAACACTTGAAAAATTGACTGAGGTAGATCAGTTAGATATGTCAGAGCCATTGATATAGTATCATTTTCCAATAGGAAACACGGTTTATTCACCAAACTGTGACGATTCCACTGGTTTGCTATCTTTTAAGTTCATGGAATAGTACTTAAATCTGTAAACTTGATTATCTCTCGAACAATGCAAGAAAGATCTGAAATTTTCTGAAGATATTGAGCAAAAAAAAAAGCTCGCGTCAGGATATAAAAACTTCGAAAGCGCTTAGCAGTATCACCAATTCGCTCTTAGTTCCCATATGTTTAGGAGGCTTTCCTTTGTGCGCATAAACGTTTGTTAGAAATTGCAAATTGTCGACAGTAAAGCCTCTAAATTAAGCTTTGGAGTATCTACTATTGGAAATACCCCATAACATTTCCCATCTTTTTCCAGGATACATACAGCTGCCTCATAACCTGGACTTTGCCTTCGTTGCTGCCAGACAGTAACTCACCTAGCGGCATGTGATCTTTATGAGTCGGATCCGGTCAAGACGCTATAAAACAGATTATGTCTTGGTGTGTTTGCTGCTACATGCGGGAACATAAGGGCTGTTGAGATGGACATATGATCAAATTTCCCTTTCATCTTCCCGGATGGGTTACACGTAATAAACAGAGAGCACAATCCACCCATGTCATTACCTACGGATGCACACGGGGTAAATGCACTGCCAGGGTGAAGCTGGTGTTCTTTTCCATCAGAACACTTCCAAACCAAGCAGGTTGGACAGCGACAGTGGAATTGTTCAGTGTCTGTGTGGCTGAGTGTACAGACATTTCCCTGTGATTTCACGCCTGACTGCGTTCATTTGAGATGAAAATCAATGTACCTTCCTCTCTGAAGATCAGGGATCAAAATTAGTCAGTTTTGTTTTTTTTTAATTCTTTTCTTTGATTTGAACAATTGTTGGAACCTTAAAACCATGTTGATAACCGAACGATTATGGAGTTGAAGAAAAAAAAACGATGGTTTGAAACACACAGTTGGTAGTCATTTAAGTTATCAAATTAACCCCTACTCACAGGAAACGCCATGTAACACAAAATCTGACTCAGAATTATACATGTGAGCTAAATGACAACTTGTTCCATAGGGAACTAAACACACACAGCATACATACAGCCATCGGATGCACAGCGCAGAACAGTACAGACAGACAGACAGACAGGCAGGCACACACACACACAAAACACACACACACACACCACACAACACACACACACAAAACACACACACAAAAGACAGACCACACACACACACAACAACGGAGCAAACACAGACACAGTACAGCACACACGGATGCGGGAGAACAGTCAGGCAGACAACAACACACACAACACACACAAACACACAAACCACACACACACACACACACACATACAAAACGTGGCGCCCCCTCCCGCCCCCCCATCCCCACACCCCTCCTCCCCCCACACCACAATCATGTACGCACACACACTGATGAAACCAATTCATTGTAGATTAATCATGGTTGTTATGACCGTTGTACACACAACACACACAAAAACAAACACACACACACAACAACACACACACACCACGACACGCGCGGCGTACAACACACCACACAACACACACACACACACACCCCACACACACACCCACAACACACAACACCCACACAACCACACGCGCGCGCGTGCACGCACACGAGAGAGGAGAGAGACAGAGAGAGAGGAGAGGAGAGAGAGAGAGAGGATGTTCTTAAATCTAATTTCGTTGGTGGTATTACTGAAGTGTCAAGCAATTCAGTTTGTATGGAAAAGCTGACTGAAGGAATCCGGTGATAAGATTGAAAAAACATATATATCTGTCGGGTTATTTTTACCCCAAATGTGTGAATAGTTAGAAGTTCAAAGAGTATACAATAGACTTGTGAGAAAACAGATTGTTCGTTTTGTCTTAGGATTTTCAGACGTCTAAACAACTGAAAAATAAAAGTACACAGTTCCACTTCCTTTTATTTCTGGCAGATTTTTGTGGAAAGAAATATGAGCAAAACAACATATTCTTCAGTGACCCAGAAAGAGACTGCAGAGAACGAGGGGCATACGGTCAGTCTGGATGATCGAAGAAATGGAACGAAGTTTTGAAGCTCTTGACTTCAGCCCTCGTCATTTAATTATTGGGTTGATCTTCATACATCATCACTGTTGGATCGAAAGACTTACACAAAGATATGTGCGTTTCAGTCACATCCATCAATCCTTTATCTATCTATCTATCTATCCATCTATCTATTGTCTGTATCTTTTTATTATTCCCCTTACCATTATCTATCTACCCCTCTATTTTTGTTAATTG
>JAMYXO010001754.1:5000-27456 GCA_033310375.1 Conus canariensis | reverse complement strand
TTTCGAAACCCCCGGTATTGACCGGGTTTTATATGTTTTTGATTTTTTTTCCCCCCTTTGGGAAAATTGCCCCCCCTTTGGGAGACTAAAAGCTTGAAAAAGGGGCCTCTTTTAAAAAGAAGCATTTTTTTTAAATTTTTCCCCCCATTCACCCACTAAAGCTTTTTACTGTTATTTTAGGCAAAAATTATCAAACCGGGGGCAGAAATGAATGCTTATCTACCCCCCCAAAATTTCTTCAATCAAAAAAAAAAAGGGAGCAAGCTTTTTTTTAAATTTGGGGAATAAAAAAAATATAAATATAAATATATATATTTTAATTTTATAAAAAGGGTTTTAAAAACAATTTTTTTGCATGTGTTTATAAAAAATTTTTTTGGAATTCTTAAAACATTTTTTAAACTTTTTTTTTACTGAAGTAGCCTTTTTAAAACACAACAACTAATAATAACCCCTCCAGGCAATGGAGCAGCAAGTGAGGAAGACAGTTGAGATAAAAACGGGGGGAAACCCTTTTCCAATATTTGAGTCGGTAACAGCTTCTTGCTGTTTGCAGGGGGTGTCGCCCTCTGCCAGGAGGTGAACTGTCAGACCCGACTTTTTGAAGACCTCTTTGATGACCAGCCCAAATTTTTAAAGCTCATCAAAAATTAGCCCCAATAATGTAGCCGCGACAATGATCCTTTTTCAACGGGAAAAACCCCCCAGCCAACACCCAGGCACCACCTCCGGCGCTCAGCAACAACCAGCACCAGGTCTCCACGCCCAGCTACAAGTTTGCACAATTGCAAAATCGTGTTCGTCTGAATAAAGGTAATAAGACGGGAGACGACAGGATCTACCTCAAAAAACCCTGCCTCCCAAAACCAGGGCCCAAAATTTGGTTCCTCCTCCACCTTCCTTGAACAAAACCAACCGTCAAAAGCCCCATTTTTCGGGCTGTTTTTTTGATGGTATTTTACTTAAACTACCTAAATTGATAAAAACACAACGCTATCCCTACCCAGAAAAAGGGAACCCACGTCTTCCAGAAAAAACAGGCGGGACATGAGAACATTTTTTTGGCAATCCTCCTTTTTTCTGCGTACAACCCTTGCCAAGGGGGCCGCTGTTTTGGGAGAAAAGCACTGACGTCCGAAATAAAGCTGTGTGCAGTGCAAATGACCCGAAACCAAAGATTTGAAGCCCAAACCGGGCTTTTTCTTATTTACTAACCCTTTAGGTCTCCTACATATTGCCAAATAAAGGCAAAAGGGGGCTCACCTCATTTTTTGTTTTTATTTCGCAAAGAAAACACTGCCCTCTTTTTTGGCCAAGCATTGCTGTAGAGTGCCCTAAATTGTAATTTTGAGGGAGTCACTTGTGCCATTGCACTCTGGGAGAGTGCACATCTTTTAAAATCTCCCAAAATCATCTTTTCATCAAATCTTTGGGTTGTTTTTTTTTTTTAAAAGGTGATGTTTTTTTTCAAACTAAAAAACCGCACCAAAAACCTCTGAAAATTTAAAGGGGTTTAAAAAGGGGCGGGTTTTTTAAAGGGTTTTAAATGGTAAAAAAAGGGAGACTCAATCTACGGGATTTTACCCCTTGGGAAGGGTGTGGGTTGCTTCACCTATGAACGGACACTATCCCATGTCAAAAAAGAAAAGGACAGACGGGTAAATGATCAGCCCCGCTAGCTCCATCTGCCACCCCATCCCTTCACAAAAGGATGCTACGAAAGCTCACTAAACCAGAAAGATTTCATCGCCTCCCCTCACTGACCAGCAACTTCATCTGCCTACCTCACTGCCCACGCAGACTTCATCTTCCTACCCCACCGACCACAGACTTCATCTGCCAAACCCACTGACCAGCAGCCCTTCATCTCCTACCTCACTGCCCAGCAGACTTCATCTGCCTACCTCACGACCAGAAAACTTCACCCTTCCTCCCTCACTGCCCCAGCAGACTTCATCGCCACCCACTGACCACAGATTTTCATTTTTCCAAAATTCTCCCCCCGACCACAGACTTCATCTGCCTACCTCCTGACCAGCAAAACTTCATCTCCAAACCTCACTGACCAAAAAACCCTTCATTTTCCTACCTCACTGACCACAGACTTCATCTGCCTCCCTTTCACTACCAGCAACTTAAATCCCTACCTCACTGACCAGCAGTTTTTCATTTTCCTACCTCACGACCAGCAGACTTCATTGCCTACCTCACAAAGTTTCCCCCCCCACTAAACCAGCGGGACTTCATCTTCCTACCCACTGACCACAATTTTAAACTGCCACCTCATTTAAACCCACAGACTTCCCGGCAAGTAAAACGGGGTTGATTTCCTCTGCCATTGGTTTCGTCATTTTTATTATTTTTTAAAGAACTTTATGACCCCTAATAAATTTGAATGCCCTGGGCTTTACAATATCACAACAGACACAAATCACACAATATTAAAAATCATACTTTAAAAAAGGGGCTTCAAAACCAAAGAAAGGACACAAACAACCCCAAGCATGCAAAACACGAAAAACCATACACCACACAAAACACGAACCCCCACAAAGCAGACACCGCATCACACATTGCAAACGTGGGGGTCACAGGGAAGCCCGAATTTTACCTAGGAAACAGATGATTTTTGAAAAAGGGGGGGCTTGAATGGGGAAAGTGAGGGGATATTGAGAGAGCGGGCAATTGTTTTCCAGGTTTTTGGACTTGTTTGGGCAAAAAAACGTTGCCCAAAAGGTTTTTTAAGTGCGAATTTTTGGGGATACTGCTCATACATGACCCAAAAACTACAAAAGTTATTTAAACCCCCATATTTTGGAGCCCAGTTTCTCTTACCTCTTCATTTTTAAAAGGTAACAGCATTCTCTTTGGGTTTTTTAAAAAAAATGCGAAAACTTTTTAAAGTTCGATTTTATAAACCCGGGAAAAACCGTTTGTTTCCCCAAGAGAGAGAGGAGAGAGAGGGGAGAGAGAAAAGAAAAAAAGAGAGAGAGAAAAAAACGAACTATTGTGGGGTGTGTGTGTGGGGGGAGAGAGAGAGAGAGGGGAGAGAGAGAGAGAGAGAGAGAGAACGAACTATTTTTTGTTTGTGTGTGTGTGTGAAGAGAGAAGAGAGAGAGAGAGAGAGAGAGAGAGAGAAAAAGGGATTTTGAGAGAGAGAGAGAGAAAAAAACGGGATTTTTTGAGAAGAGAGAGAAGAGGGGAAGAGAGAGAGGGGAGAAAGAGAAAAGAACGGATTATTAAAGGGGAGAAAAGAGGGGAAGAGGGGAAAAGAGAGAGAAAAGAAGAGAGAAAAATCTTTTAAAACGTGTTCTTTCTTTTTTTTGACACCTGCACTTTCAACGTTTGCTCTGTAATAGTGTTATTTTAAAAACCTTTAATACAGCACGCACATACATGATACACAAAAACATACAAATACACAGACTCCAAGAGAGAAACACACACACACACCACACACACACACAACACACAAACACACACACACACAAACCACCACACCCCAAAACGCCACCCAACACACACACACACACACACACACAACACACACACACACCACACACACACCCCAACGCACGCCCGCACGCACGCACCCCGCAAATAAAACGCGGGGGACTCACACCCAATTAAATGCCCCGCGCAGAGGGAGACGAAAATCCGTGTACAAACAAAACCACCAAAACAACACAAAAACCCCCGCGCGCGCAAGGCCCCGCACGCACCCACGCACGCACGGGGCCGGCGCACACCACACACACCGGGGCCCTATAAACAGAAGATCTACCCCTTGATCTCCAGTGTCTCACGTACTTCCCTTTTCCATGGATGCACTTTGAAACTTTTTCCCAAAACACTACACTTTTCACGAATTACAGTCTTAAACAGAAAAAAAAAAACACAAAACACATGCACGCACGTTTAAACCACCCCCCCCCCATCCCCACACCCACACATGCACGCACGCAGGCACGCACGCAGGGAAAGCACGCACACACACACACACACACACACACCCACACACACACAACACACACCCCACACACACACACACACCCCCAAAAAAGGCCCAGCTCGTGTTTTCCCTTGTCCCTTTGCACGCAAGGGTCACTTTCTTTTAAACAAATTTTAAAAGAACCAACACTAAACGCAGAGATTCAAACAGCCCACCCACACCTATGCCACACACCCACTAATAAAGCTCCGCCTTTCCAAACACACACACACACCCCACACACACACACAACACACACAAAAGGCACACACACACACACACACCCCCCAAAAAAAAACCCCACCAAAAAACCCACACACACACACAACACACACACAAACACCCCAATTTGGAATAAACATAAAAGGAACGAAAATCATAGAGCCCAAACCGCCCCCAAACAATTAAAAAAAACACAGTATCTGTTTTTTTTGAAATTTTTTCGTTTTTTGGGGCAACCATTGCAGTTGTCTAAACTGTTTTCCTTTTTGTTCTGCCATTGAAGTTTCCCTGTTGTCTCGGTTGTTCTCCCAAATTGAAAGTTGTCGGACTGCGCCCGGTTTTTTTCTGCCATTGAAAGGCTGTTTTACTTTTGTCTCTGTTTTTTCTCCCCATTGCAGCTGTCGGACTGCTGTCCTGGTTTTTCCCTGCCTTTGCGGGCTGTCTGACTGTTGTCTCTGTTGTTCGCCATTGCAGCTGTCTGAAATTGTTTTCCCCGGGTTGGGGTTCTGCCATTGCAGCTCCCCTGACTTTTTTGTCTCTGGTTGTTCTGCCTTTTGAAAGCGCCCTAAACGTTTGTCTCTGGTTTTTCTGCCATTGCACTGCCTGACTGTTTCTTTTTGGGGGTTCTGCCTCGCAGCTGTCTGACTGTTGTCTCGGTTGTTCTCCCCATTTGCAGGCACTCCCAAAGGGCTCAGCTGGAAAATACAGTGCCGGCTGCAAGCCAAAGGTCCCCCTCTTTTTCTTTGTTCAGGTTAGCCCGCCCCCCTACAAAAGCCCCCCCCCCCTTTTCACATCGTCTTTTGATGCCTTTTCCTCCATCCCCCGTTAAACAGTGTGTGTGGGGTGTGTGGGGGGGGGGGGGGGTTGTGTGGTGTGTGTGTGTGTTGGGGTTTTTTGTGTGGTGTGTGGGGGCGGGGCATCGGCGTTGTGTGGTGTGTGGGTTGTTTGTGTGTGTACGTGCGCGGGGCCGCGTGTATGTGTTGTTTGTGTGTGTGGGGGCGCGCGCGCGCGCGCGCGTGTGGGGGAAATGGGGGTCCCTTTGGTAGGCTTGCGTAAAAAAATGTTTTTTAACTTTAAGGGGTTTTAATTTTTACCATTTTCCTTGATATTGCTTTTGTGTAAAGAAATTTTCCTGTTTTGTTTTTAGTTTGTCACATCTTATCGTGTGCCTTCCCCTTAGAGCCCGAATTTTAGAAAAAAGGGCCCCGCTATAAAAAATTTAAATTTTTATTATCATCATTATAATTTAAATTTTTTCCCCACGGCTTTTGCCAAGACTGCTTGCCCCGCCAGACGTAAAGAAGGGGATTTTGAGATGATCAGGACAACCCACACCGACGAAATGAATTAATTTTTGACTCACAAAACTTTTTTTTTTAAATTTACACCCAAAAAACAAAACAAAACAAAAACGATAAATAAAAACCCAAACACTCGACATATCAAAAAAGGGCCTATTTTGGCCCCTCTTCTGCTAGGTTTTTCCCTCGGTTACATCATCCATTTTTTTTTTGAGGCTCAGGGCATTTACAATTTTATAGACCTCCTTTTCAGTGCAATACACTTTTTGCTGCAGTTTTTGTGACATAAATCCATCCTTTTTGGGGCCGGGCGGGCTTTTCCCCAACCCTAAGCCCCTCCAGTTGAAAGGGGCCAAATACACTCTTTGCTGCAGTGTTGTGCCCTCATCCCGTCTGTTGATCCTGCGGGGCATTCCCATCAAATAGACCTCCAGTTGCAGTCCAAATACACCTTTGCTGCAGTGTTGTAAACATAAACCGGGTCGGGTTGAGCCGGGCCAGGGCATTCACCATCTATAACCCCCCATTTGGGCAGGGGCCAATACCCCTCTTTGCTGCATGTTGGACATAAACCAGTCTGTTGAGCCTGCGGGGGCTTTTCACCATCTAATAGACCTCCATTGCGGGCCAATACACTCTTTCCCTGAAAGGTTGTGACATCATCCAGCTGTTGACCCTGCGGGGCATTCCCCAAACTATGACCCCATTTTTGCAGGGCCAATAAAACTCTTTGCTGCAGTGTTGTGACATCACCCAACTTTGGGCCCTTTGCGGGCATTCCCCATCTATAGACCCCAGTTTGCAGGGCCAATACACTCTTGCGCAGTGTTTGACATCACCCCAGCTTTGGCCTGCAGGGCTTTTACCATCTATAGACCCCCAGTTGCGGGGCCAAAACCCCCTTTGCTGCGTGTTGTGACATCATCCAGTCTTTTTGACCCAGCGGGGCTTTCACTATCTTAGACCCCCAAATTTTGCAGTCCCCAAAAAACCCCTTTTTGGCTGCATTTGTTTTGAATCACCCCAGTCTGTTGAGCCTGCGGGGCTTTCCCAAAAACCCTATAGACCTCCATTGCATGCCAATACACTCTTTGCTGCAGTTTTTGTGACATCACCCATCGTTGACCCTGCGAGCATTCCCCATCATGGGACCCCAGTTGCAGGGGCCAATAACTCTTTGCTGCATTTGTAATTGGGGACCCATTCAAAAACCCCAGTCCCCTTTTTGTTTTGGAAAAGCCCTGCAGGCATTCCCCAAATTTTGGGCCTCCAGTTGCAGTGCCATTTCCCTTTTTGCAGCAGTTGTTGTGACATCATCCAGTCTGTTTGACCCGCGGGGCATTCCCCGCATAAACCCCCGGACCAATTCCGGGTTTTGAAAAAGTGCCCCAATTTAAAAACCTAAGGGGGCCCAAGCAGTTTTTGTGACATCATCCGGGTCCGTTGAGCCTAAAAGGGCATTCACCTCTATAGACCTCCAGTTGAGTGCCAGTACCCTTTTCGCAGCAGTTTTTGGTGAAAACACCCAGCCCGGGTTAAAGCCTGCAGGCATTCACCATCAATAGACCCCCCAGTTGCGGGAAAAATACCCCCATTGCGCAGTGTTGTGACATCACCCATTTTCTGTTGAGCCTGCAGGGCATTCACCATCAATAGACCTCCATTGCAGGGCCAATACACTTTTTGCGCATTTTTGTGACATCATCCAGTCGGGGCCTGGGGAAAGCCCCTTGCAGGGGGCCAATTCACCTTTTTCTAAAAAGACCTCCATTTTCAGTTTTGTCTTTTAAAACCCCTTTGGGGGGGGTGGGGGTTTTTTGCTGCAGTGTTGTGACATCATCCATTTTTTGGGGCCGGGCGGGGCATTCCCACTATAACCTCCAGTTGCAGGCCAATACACTCTTTGCTTCCCTTGTTGTGACATCATCCAGTTTTTTTGAGCCGCGGGGCATTCACCACCATAGACCTCCATTTCCCGGGCCAATACACTCTTTGCTGCAGTTTGTGACACATCCAGTCTGTTGAGCTGCGGGAAATATCACCATCTATAGACCCTCCATTTTTCAGGGGCCAAATACACTTTTTGCGGGCAGTTTTTTGTGACATCATCCTTTTCCTGGTTTATTTTTCCTAACTTTTGGCAATTCCCCAACCTAAACCCCCTTATAGCCCTTTCCCGGGTTTTCCCCCCCCCAGTGTCCAAAAATTTTTAACCCCCTTAAATTTTGCCTTTTTCAGTGTTTTGTGAACTTTCATCCAGTCTTTTTGGCCTGCGGGGCATTCACCATCTAAAGACCTCCATTTGCGGGTGCCAAATCCCCTTTTTTGCGGGCAGTGTTTTTAACTTCATCCAGTCGTTGAGCCTGCGGGAAAATTCACCATCAAATAAAACCCCCCAGCTCCCGTCCCAAATACACTTTTTTGGCTGCAGTTTTTTGGACATCATCCAGTGTTTTGAGCTGCAGGGCATTCCCTGTCTGTAGACCTCCAGTTGGGGGGCCAATACCCCTTTTTCAGCATTGGTTGCTGGATTTAGAGGAAAAAGGGAGGGTTTTCGACTGGGGTGACTCACCGAGGGGGTTTGGGGCCTGCTTGACTACCGGGTTTGTGAGCCAAAACCCTGTTTGTCGTGGACCCCCCAGCTACACTGTGTACCCCGGGGATCAGGGACAGGCACCCAGAACGTGTTTGGAATCAACGGAACCTGTACCCTGATCCCGGGGTTGAAAGTCCCTGACCCCTTTGGGCCTACACTTTGAATTTTTCAGGAAAGTGAAAGGGCCCCAAAGGCCCAGCAAACGAAAAAACGAAAATTTTTGGGGGGTAAATCCCGCAATTATAATTTAAACCTTCTCCGCTTGAATTCATAACACACCGGTCCCTTGGTTGGTAGACAGTAGGGGTGGGCAAAAAGCCCGCGTTAATCTTTTAAAAAGGGGAAGTAATTTTTAAACCCTGGGGTCAGCAACTTTTCCCTACTGGGTCACATAATCCCTTTGGTTTTCAATCCCCCCCCAGTGAGACAAGAAAAGGGCCCTCAACAAAGATTCAAGCACTTTAAGAGCATTTTTATGCAAGAAAATTTGAAACCCAGGGATAAAGACAAAAATGGGCCAAAGATTGAACCGGGTAATAAACTCTTCCAAATCACCCCAACCTTCAAAATTTGCACTGTTTTGTATTTCGCTGTTTCTTTTTTTCCCCCGAGTTCAGGGGGCTAATTTTGCCTTTTTGATTTTTTTCCCCTTCCTCCAGGGACCCGGGGGTGCCTTATATGTTAAACAAGTTTGTTGGGACACCACAAAATGAAAAAAGTTCAGAAACCAAACAGATCAAAGAGTATGTTTTGGATGAAAAAATGCTTTTTTATCACATGAATTTTGTATTTCATGTTCGTTCATTTTTCCAACCCTTCTTGTGGCCGTCTGTCCATCCGACCATTGCCGCCATCAGCCTTTTGTCACTGTCGATTGCCCTCCTGTCGTCTTTTCACTAAACTCATTTCACTCACTTATTTTACCACCAATCAATCAAGCATTCTTTTCAAAAAATCATCCCCTTTTCTCTCTCCCCCTTTTCCTGTCTGCCCAAATCAAATCGATTTGGAAGATACCTACCAAACATACTATTTTCCCTAATAAAGAAAGTACGTTTGCTTTTGTAAATATATAAATATATAATATATAAATATATAAAAAAATATGCACGTGTCTTTTGACCTCCCCTTTTTTGCCGCCCATCCGCCCCCCCTCTAAAAAATCAAATCCCCCACCACCCCGTCCGTCCGTCCGTCTGCCTGTTTATCTTTTCCCATCTATCTTTTCCCTCGGCTGTCGGTCTGTGTCAACCCGAGATGACCCCCGGGGGTGCCCTTTGGGGCTAAAAAAACAGAAGATTTACCTTGAGCCCCAAATGTCTCACGACTTTTCCCGGGCCCAAGGGAAGCATCTTTGAAGACATTTCCCAGAAACCCATTTACAGCGTCAACTAAATTTAAACATCTTATAAACAAAACAAAAACACACACACATGCACGCACGTTTTGCACGCACCCCCCCCCATCCCCACACAAAACACATGCACCACGCACGGCACGCACGCACCACCACCACCACCAAAAGGCAACCCCAACCACAAAAACACACACACACACACACCACACACACACACACACAAACACCACATTTCGATCTTTGAGAAATCCCCCCCCCCTCACCCCACCCCAGTATAAATAAAATTTTAAATCTTTTATATTTGATGATATTTTCCAATTACACTACAGTTTCACTGAATCAAAACCCTTGTTACAGCACCCCAACACACAACACACCCCAACACACACAACACACACACCCCAAAACCAACAAACACACACACAAAAAACACACACACACACACACACCCCCCCCACAAAACCCACACCCCCCCCCGGGTGTATTTTTCATCTTAGCCAAAGTACTCAACAAAACAGGGGATGGTTGGGGGTGGTGGGGCCCGGTTTCGGGAAAAGGGCGGGGCAGCTGATGAGCAAGGGGGCCCCCGGGGAAACAGGGCCGTTCATCGGGGTTTGGGGGGTTTCAACGGGACAACGCTCAGGGAAAGGCGGTACTGGTGTGGGGTTTTTTTTGTGTGTGTGTGTGGTGTGTTTTTTGGTGTTGTGTGTGTGGTGTGTGGTGCCTTGTGCCCCCCTGTGTGTGTGAAAGCCCTGTGTTGCGAAATGTGTAAAGCGCCGCGCTTTTTTTGGGGTGGTGTGGGTGTGGGTGGGGGGGAAAGAAAAGAGAGGGGAGAGAGAGAAGAGGAAAAAGAACGAATAAATGAATGAATAAAATTTAACGAATGAAAAATTAATTAATAAATTTAAATTTTGGGGTTTATTTGGTAAGTTTTAAAACAAACCCTTTTTCAAGGTTGGGAGGGGAGACTGTACAACACAACACCCCACAAAAAAGAAAAAAATTATCACCTTTAAACCTTAAAAAAAAAAAACTAGCCTATATCGCGATTGGTTTCCCCAAACGGGGGAATGGTATAACCATAAACCCCAATGAAAACACTTTGCAACTGTCCCAAAGGAATTTTTCCCCATGTTTAACAACATTTTCAACAGTGGGAATAGTCACGACGGGGTTTCAGGGTTTCGGTTCTCAAAACCTTTTCTGCATGTCGTCTGACTCTCACCCTTCCCTTCCCGTTCCGACAGGGGACGATTTACGTTTCCCTTTCCGCTTAATTTTTCCCAAATACATCACTACGTCCCGTCAAAAGTTTTTTCTGCATGGGGTGTCTGGGTGGTTTGAACACCGTGGTACCTGCAGAATCACTTCTACTGTCTGTGTCCCCAAAAGATTTTTCTGCTGAAACAAAAGTTTTAAAATTTTAGTTGGGAAAGGGTTAGTTGGGAGAGGAAACATATTAACCCCACTGCAGCAGAGTTTTTCAACAACACTTCACCAACACACCCCTTGTCAACAACAGTGGCAGATGGAAAAAGTCTAATTTGGGGAACACTGTCACTGCTCACTTTTCTTGGCGCAAAAGTGCCAAGTCGATGTGCGTGTTCCCCGCGGGGACAGCCAGCTCGGGGCCGGCAAAGGTACAGGGGAAAACGGGGTTTTGGGGAATGCTTTACACGTGTCAGTACAGGAACTCCATTTTTTGCGTCACTTGGGCGCCCTTGTAAAAAGTACAACCGGGAGGGGGCGGGCGGAACAAAAACCCAAAAGAGGAAGATACAGGTTTAAATTGCCTTTTTCTTCCCCGGGTTCCTCCGCCATTTTTTTTGTCCCCCTTTTTTCCTGGAAAGGCCCTCGGGCTCCTAAAAACACCCGGGGCCCGTGCATAGGAGTCTCCCCGATATGGCCCCCTTTCGGTCGGCGGGGCATAAGCAACATTATCTTTCCCACCGCACTGTGGGCTAGAGTCGCTTAACAAGAATACGGACAAATTTTTGTCAAAGGCTAGGAATTTACCCAGGGCGATGACCCTGCCTTCAAGTTTAAAAAGGGCAAAAAACAAATCGCGCAGCCCGGCGTTCAGCCTATTTTTGCTTTCGAGGGGAGACCTTTAAATTTTACACCCCTCCTTTTAAGACCAGGAAAAAAGTTATTGGGGCTTTGAAAAGTGCGTCTTGCTGGCCCAAACCCGACTAAAAAAAGTCAAAAAAAAGGGGAGAGAGAGAGAGAGAGGAGAGAGAGAAAAGGCAATGACTACTTATGAACTAAAACCCCGACCTTGATTTTTCCTATTTCCTAGTGGGAGTCCCGGGCAACTCGAAATAATTTCTTTGCATCTCAAAGTACAATTTTGTTGCCCTGGGAGCGTAAAAGGCCTGTTCTAACACTACCAATTTCATTCTTGGTTTTAAATGTCATCATTCCCATGTCATGGGAAAAAAAAGCTTGCTGCCGGGTTTCCCCCAAAGATTCCCACTCCGTCATTGTTTCTATGCAGGGTGATCCAGTTATGTTTTCTTGTGTAGCTGAAAATTAAAAAATTTCCGCATTTTTGAAATTTTTCGTCAATTTCACTTTGAATGTTTTCCCCCCATTTTAAACGCTCCTTTTATTGTAAGGGACTTCCCGAGTGCAAATTTCCCCCCAAAAAAAATTTCATCCAATTTACCTTTTCAGCGATCTCGGGTTTAAAAAAACGCAGCTGAATTAAAATTTTAGCATGTTTTTTCTTTTTCATCAATCACTTAGAATTCCTCCCTGTTTTAACGTCTTGATTTTGTAGTGGGACCCGAGAGCAAATTTTTTTTCCCCAGAACAATTTTTTCCTTTTTCAGCCATCTCAGTTTTTAAAAAATGAATTTGTCTCCTTTAACCTGTCATAAAAAACATGGATACCTTTCCCCGGCCCCCTGGCACTCGGAGTAAACTGAAATACGCTGAAATGAGTGGACAGTTCCCTTTTAGAAACGTCCCCGATTTTCAAAAAAATAATTTTAAATTTTCGCAAAAGCCGCGAGAATGATCGCGGGGGCCCCCAAAATTTCCACTCGGGGACGTGGGGCGAAAATCTCCCGCAAGCGATCGGAAAAAACTTTGGGAAGCTCGCGAAATGATAGCCCCGGTCCTTTTTAAAAATAAGTATGACCGAATTTCCCGGGAAAATAATTTTTAAACCCTTTGGTTTTCCGCATAAAAGGTAAAGTCCTTCCTACGTCATACCATACCATTTAGCAACGCTAACAGTCGATTTTATTGGTTAATTTTAAAAAGAAGCAACCAACCCTAGACATCTCCAACCCCCTTTAAAACACAAAATTGGGAATACTCATTTTCGACTCAATCAAACAACAACAAAAAGGGTTATTTTTACTTTTAAAAAATTTTAAAAAGATGAAAGTTAGCCTATTTCAATGAAAACAAATAAAAGGGCCCCCTGTCGGATTTAAAACTTTTAAAAAAAAAAAAAAAGATGGGCAAAATCAGGTGTCCCGGAAAGGGGAAAGTCAGTGCCCGTGACCCCCAGTGTTTTACTGGGCACATAGAGCATAACGGGGTCCGGGCGATAAATCTTAAAACTTTATTTTAAGCTTCCCATCCCAAAAAGATTTCAATCCATCATGACATCCCCGTTTTTAAAGGCTTTTGGCTTTGCTCTGCTAAGGGGGGTTCCCTTTGTTGTCACCTTCTTTTTTGGGGAAGGCCAATTCCCAAACCCTGAGATGGCCGCTTAGGGGTGGGCCCCGTTGCCTTCCTCGACCACGTCACCCCCTGACAGGTTTGACAAAGTGAAAAAGCAGCACGCAGCAGGGCCCCCTTTGCCCTGACATTCCATTTTAGGGGCCCTGTTTTCTCATCCCCAGCCAAGTGAGGGGAAGCTGTCGGCATTTTGCGCAGCCCGCCTTCAGCGCCTCTTTTTAAAAGCAATCAAGGAAAAGTACACCCCTTTAAAAATTTTACGCTTTTTTTTTTTTCAAAGAAATTGAAATGAAGATAGGGGAAAAACCTTTACACACAGATCAACGGGCCTTTTTTCTTCTTTGGTGTTTGCAAAAGTCCCTACCCGAACAAGGCTTTACATTTGTCCCAAAAAAGCAGAGAAAAAAAAAACCCCGGGGAAGGGGAAAAATTTGTCATCTTTTAAGTCCCAAATCACAACAAATGCAAGTTTGGGGCTTTTCACATTGGGGCAAAAACCAATGTTTTTGGTGGGTTTCTCAAGGCCTCACCGGGGTTTCGATTGGGGTATAATGTTAGGCAGACATCTGCAAAGTCGTAGCCACAAAACCCCTTCTTAAATTCTCTCATTGTAAATCATTAATTTGTTTTTTCCATCCCCTTTTTAAAAAACAAGCGCCGTGTTGTCTTAAAAAAAATTAGCAGATAGGGGTAAGCGAAAAATGGCCCTTTCTGCATACAGTCACTGCTCCCTTTTAAACTGAAACTGAAACTGACTGGGGAGATCTTTCACGATTTTTAACCGACAAAGGGATGTCAAATTTCAAGGCAGGATCAAAAGTAAAAATGCCTTTTGAAAACAATAGTTTCGATATTCCTCAACCCTAAAACTTTTTTTAAAAAGAAACAAGTGCCGGGGGAGATGTTTCAACGTTTTGAATAAGTTTACAAATAAATTTTTTTGTTGTGGGGGATAATCATGTGTGTCCCGACTGCATTGACTACAAAAAAGGATGCAGATCTCAGTGGTGCTTTGTTTCCACTGGTGTACGAAATCCCCGGGGGCGATGTTAACCCCAAACCCGGTGACGGTCACTTTGGGTTTCAGGAGGACACAGGGAGGGACGGGGGGCAGTTGGGGGCATAAATTTGAATTTCCGCAAGTTCATCCTGTGGGCCCAGCCAAGCATGAAAGCTCCAAAAAGCTTTACCCACCCCGGACATCACACGGAACATGGTCCTCACTCCTGAAAGAGGCGGGAAAACATGGATATTTGGGGCTTAGATGTGTAGGGTTTAAAATTTAGATTGGGGGGTTTGCCCAAGGTACTGGAGTCCCCCTGGGAAAAAAAAAGGGAGAAAAAAATTGACGCAACATCTTGAAAAGAGGGGAAACACCCATTTTTGTCATTTTCAAACAAGGGTTTGGCAATAATGAGGAAGCACCCCTGTATCCTTTGCTAGCCCAAGGGTTTGGGCGTAATCGACGGTGACAAACCCCCCACAAGTCTGTTGCAAAATTGGGTTTTCTAGTGTTTAAAAAGTAAAGAAATCATGTGGAGTGGGTTTTCCTTCAAAAGCTCTGTACAAGTGGTCCCAAATATTTTGTTTTCTCGGTCGTAATCAAAAGAAATGGGGCACAATTTCATTCATGAGAATTGGTTTTTTGAAATTTAAATGTTGGGCAAAACGTTTTTAAGAAAAGGTTTACCCAAAGCAAATTTATGCAAAACGCTTTTGAAAATGACTTAGGATCACAATTTCAAAAGTTACTTGGAAAATTTATTAGATATAGTACTTTTAAAAATTTCATTTACGGAAATCCAAAACGTTGTAAAATTTAAAAATTCTGTCATTAAAAAGCGGGAAAAGACGGGATGGATTTTGTACAGACACAGTGGGTTTGGGGTACATCCCCCCCGTGGATTGGTACAGTCTGCAAATGGATTGTACAATTGCAGGACACAAAGCTTTTTTTTTTTGAAAATGTAAAAGAGTTAAGCCTGTATGACAAGTTTTTTTTGGGGACAAATTTTAAAAAATACAGTGGTTAGAAAAATCGACTTAAAATGAGGACCAACCCCCCCAAAACCATCAACCCGGGAAAAAATTTTTTAAAAAACCCCCCAAAACCCACCCGATGCCCTTACCCCCCTTTTTGCAAAGTTAAACCCCCAACCTCAAGAATTTACCAAGGGGGCCCCCTTTTAAAAAAGGGCCGTGCCTTCCGGGTCCCCTGTTTTTTTAACCCCCGGGAAAAACCCCCCCGATCCCCAACCCCCCCCCCCTTTAAAATTTTTGTAAACTTGAAAATTTTTTTACAAAAGGAAATTTGGGCCCCCCCTTTTAAAAGGAAAATTTTTACATACAAATTAAAGGCCAAACAATAAAGGGAAAAAACTCAAATTCCGGGAAAAATTTTGGAAAAGAAATGTAACCAAAAATTTTAAAAACCCCTTTTTGATTTCCCGAAGTCCCCATGCACACACACTCTCCTCCTCTCTCTCCCTCGCTCTCCTCTCCCCCTCTCATCTTCGTAACCCCCAAAACCCCCACCCCCACCACACACCCACAAAACCCACACACCACGCACTCCCCACGCACACACCACACACACCCACTAAAACACAAAAACGCCCCGCACGCCACAAAACCACACACACACACACACACACACACCCAAAACACACACCACCACCACCAAAAAACACACCGCCGCAAGCACGCACCCCACACCCCACCCACCCCCCAACAAACCAAAAACAACACACACCCCCCACACACACACCCACACACACACACCCAAAAACACACTCCCACAGATCCCGCAAGCAAACTATAAATAATTTCTTTTTAAAAAAAGATTGGGGGGAAACCCTTAAAAAGTCCGAAAAAATTACAGCTAAGAACCCCGAACGTTTCTCCGTATTAAATCCCCTTTGAACGTGGGGGTTTCCCGAAAAACAAAAAATATGGCCCTCCAGTTTTTGATGGTATTCCCGTATTTTGAAAAAAACTTGGCCCTTTGGGGTTTTTCTGCTTCATATCTTGAAGAAATTTTGGTTTGAAATTTACGTTTGGGGAAAAACCTTCATACCAAAGAAAAATCAACAAAACTAAACCCTATGGCCGTAAGCATAAAGTTTTCAGTAGCAAAAAAAAAAATGTAGGGTTTTTTCAATTTTTTTTAAAAAAGGCAAAAATTTTACATTTTGTTTTTTAGCAAAACCCTTTAATAAAACCAATCTTTAGAAAACAAATGATTTGGTTTGCTGCATATGTCCCGGGGCCCCCATTTAAGAAATTTCTCTTTTAAAAATTCCAACCCAAATCAAAGAAGTAATTTTCCCGCAATATTCAAAAACTTTCCGGTCCAGCAATTTTCCCTGAGACTGCTTGGGGAAAAATTTTATCGGAAACCTAAAGGTCTGAAATTTTAAAATTTATTCTGTTTACTGGGAAAATTTGTTTTTAAAAGAATTTCTCTTTCCCGGGTTTTCCCCACTTTTTGGGCAAAAAGCGGAAGGGGGTTTTTGTCAATGGGAAAAGAAAATCACAATGTAGCCCTTTGTACCCAAAACATGTGTTAAATTATCTGATAACTCCCCGTTTTTTTTCACAAATTTCCCAAAGGATAATTTTTGGACAGTTTAGACCAGAAAACTGTCTTTTTCTGAATATATTAAAAAGGGTAGGATTGACCCTAAAGTCCCAAAAAAATATAAATACAATTTAAATCCCCCCTTCGTTCCAATTTTTCATACTTGATCGTGCTATCTACAACTTCAAAATCCCTTCCTGGGATGATTTAAACTTTTCCCCCACCAAAATTTTCTGGGGAGCACATAAGCGAAGGTTTTCCCCTTTTTTTTCCCCCAAAAGGGAAAATTTTAAACTCAGCTTTAAATTTTCCATATCCGAGCCTTTTTTTTTGTTTTTTTATTCTCTCTCGTTTTTCTCTCTTTCTTAATTGGGTTATTCAAACCCTTTTTACGAATTTTGTCTGTTTCCTGCGATGATGTTTTAATGTTCATTTAAAAGACATCGTTTTCATCCATTTTATCTTAAGGTCATTAAAAAAAAACCCTTTATTTCTTTTTTTTAAATTTCCCCCGTTCGGATAAACAAAATTCCCATACTTTTGTTTTTCGAAAATGCCCCTTTTTCCAAATTCCAAAAATTTTTTTTTTTTACCTTTTTTCCTTATTTTATCCCTTTTTTTTTAATCTTTCAATTTTTTCTCCTTATAATTTTTTTTTTTCCCCTTTTAGAAATAAGCTTTAAAAATCCCTTTTTTTCGCCACTTTTTTTGTTAAGTTTTTTTATTTTTTGGGTTTCCTTTTGTTTTTTTCATTTTAAAAAAAGCCATCTTTATAACATTTTTTTCTCTTTTTTCATATGACATTGAAACAGTCTCCTTTCTTGTAAAAAAATTTTATGTAAATAATTTTTTCAGAAACGCAAAAAACCAAAATGAAAAAACCCTGATTAATTGTAACGTTTCAGATGTTTTAAATTGAGTATTCACATAACACCTTTTTTTTTCCTTTTTTTTCTTTCTGTTTCTTTTCCCTCTGTGTTTAATAAATGAAAAATCTTCATTTTTCCTCACGTTTTTTTTATAAAAAAAAAAAGTGATGATGCCCTTGAACAAAAAGGGATAGTTCTTTTGGGCATATTACCATATAGATCCCAAGCATCGAATGGTGGTTTTTTTTTTATGTTTTGTTTGTTTTGTTTTGTTTTGTTTTTTTTTTTCTGGGATTTCGTTGAAACCTGTCCGGAATTTGGGGTAAAAATTTGACTATCATTGTTCATCATTTTCACCTTTCAATGTTTTTGTTTTTTTCCCCCTTCTTTTTTCTGCCCTTTTTTTCCTGCTTCTTTTTGTCTTGCTTTCCTTTAACCGTTTGGGCTTTTCTTGTCTTTTTCATGTTTTGTTCGGTCACTTTTTCCCCTTTTTTCTCCTAAAAAACCCCCAAGGTCACTTTTCGTGGGGTGTGTTTTTTTTTTTCAGCTGTGGCCGTGTGTTGTAGCACTTTAGGGCCTGGGGCACAGTAACATAATCCAATCACTTTTACCATACTAAAAAAGATAAAATTTACCGCAACTCCATCTTTCTCAATAGATACAAGGTAATGTTTTCCTCAAAATACTTGTGCCTTTTAAAGACGGAGGGCAGTATGTCCTTCACTATTTTGCCCCTCATTAGACAAGGTACATGCACCTTTAAAAACTTCTATCCCCAAATTTATTAAAATGAAACCTTTTTACCTTTTGCTGCTTCTCCCCCTACAGATGTTGCCCACCATTTACCTCATCCCACTTCTCCTCTTCAAAACACAGGCAAAAAGCCCCAAAAAATACCGCAAGAGACGCAGGTACCCGTACCCAAAACACCCTTTTCCATACTGAGAAGATGGATAAAATTTTAACGGTCAACTTCTTTACAACACCAGATGGGGAAAAATATAACCAAAAAATACTTTTTCTCCATTAAATAAATAACATGAATCTTCCCTGTTCTTTTTTTTCCCCATCAAAAATGCAATTACATATACCTTCAAATTTTTCCAAATTAGGGGCGGGTACACGTGCATCAATGACTCCTTTCCCCAAAAAGATACAATAACAAATTTTCGTAAACCCACTTTGACCCCCATTTTGATACAAAAACAATTTCCCACCCCCCTTTTTACCCCATTTGATGCGGTAACCCTTACGTAAACCACTTTGACCACATTTTAAAACAAAACAAAAAAACTACAATTGCTTTTAACCCCCTTAGATGCCAAATTTCTTTTAAATCAACTTTTTGTTTTTTATTAAAAAAAACCCCCGGTACAACTTTCATTAAAAAAACTTTTACCACAAAAGTATTTGTTGTTTTGTTCGCCTCGTTTCGAAAATGGGGCCCTGACTTCAATCCAGATGAAAGATCGCTGAGTTTGGCCCAGGTAGCTGGTGAGGCCGACTGGGCCCGGGGAAAGGGCCCCCCAAAAATTTTGGGGACACATGTGGGGGGGGTGGGTACAGGGAGGTGGAGGGAGACGGCCTTTCGCGCGGGTCGCTTTCTCCAGCTTCTTCCGTGGGGCTCTTCCCCTGATTTACATGCACCCTTTTTTTCCCAAACTGCTTTGCCAGACTGGGCGGGGCCAGGGCAAGCGACCCCAGGTTTTTTAGGTTGATGTCAAAAGGGCCCTTTTAGGGACACTTTTAGGCAAATCCCTTTAAAAAGTTTCTTTTGCCCCTCAACTTTGCGCTTTTTTCCCCCGACTCAGTTCCCCCTACAGCAGTTTTTTCGACAGTCGACTAACTTCATTCTTACGATTCGCCAGCCCCATCGGCTCGGGAAAAATTTTTTGAAGGAAGTTAGAAAACTGGGATGCTGGGGGCCCTTTTCCCAAACCCCATGTTGGGGCTTTTTTCCTGCCACTTTATGTGAAAGGGGTCTGCGAACACTGAGGGTGAAAATTTGGTTTTTCCTTTTTTGGCGTTTTGCGTAGACAGTCCCCGGGCTCACTGGCGGGAGGGAGAGTGGGGTTTTACCACTGCCTGGTAAAACCTTCACTTGGGTTTTTTTAAAGGGTTAAACCTATCCCCCTCCCAACAAAATTTTCCCCCGGGGTCCCCCCAAACACGACCCGGGTTTGGCAATCCGTTCCTGGAAACCCTTACGAGTTATTTGTTAAATGACCACGGGGACAAATAAAGCATGAAAAAAATAAATTGTGGGCTTTAGGGTTTTTGACCCTTTAACTGTGCAAAACTCCTTCGGGTTTTCTCAAAGTTCCCAACCATGCACACTGTTTCTATACTTATGTTTTGCGATTCATAATTTATTGGGTTTCCTGGTGACCAAAGTTATCATCCAAAAACCCTTTAAATGAAGTTTATGATAATCCTTTTACGTTTTTCACTCGAAAAGTAAAGTTCCCAAAAAAGGGGAAAATTTAAAGGTATTGCCCGCGGAAACCCCCCCGTCTGATCATTCAATTCAGTTTTTAGTGGTTTTTTTAATGTCCCCTTTTCATCGCCAGATTTATACAAACACTATTTTAAAAAAAAAAAAAAAGTCCCCAATGAAAATATCAAACCACGTCCCTTAAATTTCAAAAACCCCCAACTGAAAATATGCATATTTACCTAAATGAAATACCCTAGGGTAACAAAAAATTTTTGATCTTTAAAAAAAAAAAACAAATTGGCGACCTGTGACTGGGGAAATAACCATCCAAATTTTTGCAACATACGGAAAACCCTACAAAACAGTATTGACATTAAACTAAGTTAAATCATCTCAATAAACCTTTCCCCCTGAACGAGCGAGGTCCCAAAGCTGAGCATTTTCCCAAAAAAAAATGTGCCCATGGTTTTTAAATTTGTTTTGTTTTTTTTTAAAAGATTCTTATATACACCTATCCCCGGCCCCAAGACCAAGCTCTAAGCGCTTTACAATCCGCATTCTGGTTGTTTTTTTTTTAAGAGAGTACTTATATAGCACCTATCCTCGCCGGCCAGAGACCCAGCTCCAAGCGCTTTACAATCCGCATTCTGGTTTGTTTTTTTTTAAAGAGAGTACTTATATAGCACCTATCCTCGCCGGCCAGAGACCCAGCTCCAAGCGCTTTACAATCCGCATTCTGGTTTGTTTTTTTTTAAAGAGAGTACTTATATAGCACCTATCCTCGCCGGCCAGAGACCAAGCTCTAAGCGCTTTTACAATCCGCATTCTGGTTGTTTTTTTTTAAAGAGAGTACTTATATTGCACCTATCCTTGCCGGCCAGAGACCAAGCTCTAAGCGCTTTACAATCCGCATTCTGGTTTGTTTGTTTTTTAAAGAGAGTACTTATATAGCACCTATCCTCGCCGGCCAGAGACCCAGCTCTAAGCGCTTTACAATCCGCATTCTGGGTTGTTTTGTTTTTTTTTTTAAAGAGAGTACTTATATAGCACCTATCCTCGCCGGCCAGAGACCCAGCTCTAAGCGCTTTACAATCCGCATTCTGGTTTGTTTTTTTTTTAAAGAGAGTACTTATATAGCACCCATCCTCGCCGGCCAGAGACCCAGCTCTAAGCGCTTTACAATCCGCATTCTGGTTTGTTGGTTTGAAAACCCTTTATGTCCACCCAGCAGTACATGGAGACCTGATTCAGTTCAGGGGACATTTGAAGGCGGCAGAAGGACAGGGATTAGCTCCGCCTTCCAACATGCCGTGCCCTTGTCGCTGTCATCCTCTAACAGTTCGCTGCTCCAACGGCTGAAAGGCTATAGGAATATTAACCTTAATCTTTTGACCCCCCCCCCCCCCCCTTTTTTTTTTTTTTTTTCTTTTTCAAAAGAACGTGCTACACCACCATACACAGCATTGATGTACACGCAGTGTTCGTATGCTGATCACACACTGTCTTCATAGTGCGAGATAGAAAAAGAAAGCAAAACACACAACAAAAAAACAAACAAACAACGCCGTCGACATCCAAAACAGAACACTTTATAACAAGACATGCCCAATACACATCCCACAAAAAAGAGAAACGTCAAATGAATTTTATTTTCAAGCGTAATGTATATTCCAATGATGCTTAAACAATCTTTGCACAATATCCCAATTTACATCTATAAAATACAGAGAACCGGATTGAAGGTCAGATCCGTGATCCGTTCCACGTTGGTGGAGGTCTGAATTCTCCCCGTTTCACTTGGAATCGTTAGTGAGAGTGTACTTTCGTGTGTGGATGTCTTTCTTTAAAGTGTTTGATTGCTTTGCTGGGGCAGAGCTATTAGTCTTTCTCCTGCACCAGACTGGAACTTTCATCCTTTTTCTGTCCGCCACGATCCGTCATTCTCATCCTCCAGTCTTTCCCTGATGCCGTCCTTGTTCATGTTTCTTCTGATAGTAGTAGTAGTAGTAGTAGTAGTAGTAGTAGTAGTGTAGTAGTAGTTTGTAGTAGTAGTAGTAGTAGTTAGTAGTAGTAGTAGTAGTAAAGTAGTTGTAGTTGTTGTTGTTGTTGTATGTGTGTGTGTTCGTGCGTGCGTGCGTGCGCGCGCGTGCGCGCGCGTGTGTGTGTGTGTGTGTGTGTGTGTGTGTGTGTGTGTGTGTGTGTTGTGTCTTTCTCTCTCTCTGTCTGTCTGTCTCCCTCTCTCTTTCTCTGTCTCTCTGTGCGTGCGTGCGTGCGTGCGTCCGTGCGCGCGTGTGTGTGCACTTGCGCGCGCGCGCGCGCGCGCGCGCGCGTGTATGTGTGTGTGTGGATTTCATAGATGTACTAACATATTATCAATATTTGGAATAAAATGGATCAGCTGATGACT
>JAMYXO010001753.1:0-27458 GCA_033310375.1 Conus canariensis | reverse complement strand
GAACCGTTATTTGGCAGTTAAGAAACGTTATTTATAACAGTTAAAAACCGTTAAAAACACCAAACCCTATAAAATAAAAAAAAACTGTTTAAAACCCGATCTTCTGAGGTTGGCGGCCACGAGAGTCATCGGATCGCCACCAAACTTGACATAAGCCTACAGAAACATCCAGTGGGTAACATAGGGTCATTAGATAGTCATTATGACCATTAAATTTGACCGTTAAAAACCGTTCTTTTCAAAATGTGGCTGTTCTTGATGAAATTCGGTATACATGTGCAGTTTTAAATGCCGAAAAATGATATACAACTTTTACGAACCAAAATTTAAAATTGACCGTTAAAAAACGTTATTTTATAAATTTAGAGTATTCTTGAAGAAATTCGATATACATGTGCAGTTTTGAACGCTAAACAATGATATACAATTTTCAAGATCCGAAGCTTAACATTGACCGTTAAAAACCGTTATTATCTGAATTTCTAAATTTTCACCGTTCTTGATAACATTCCGTATGCACGTACAGTTTTAAGCGCTGAACAATGTTATGCAAATTTTACGAACCAAAACTTAACATTGACCGTTAAAAACCGTTATTTTCTAAATTTACACCGCTATTGATAAAATTCGGTATGCGTATGTCCAGTTACGGTAAGTAATTTTGCAACATGGATGAGACAGGGTAGGGGGATGAAAAGGGAGGAATGAGAGGGGCCAGAAAAATGATTGTACAGTGCAAAGCCTAATACACTATTTTTACATTAGACACAGACCCGTTGAAATAAACTACTTCTGCACAAAGTCTATTCCTACAAAATTAAGGGCAATCAGAAGAATGGGAATGGGAACAGTGAGTGCAGGCGGAAAATCGAGCGAGAAAAGCATCTCGACGTGCTAGGGAAGATCCAGAGGAAAGGGGCCAGATGCAGGTGGAAAACAATAGAATGTATAAGAGAGAGAGAGAGAGAGAGAGAGAGAGAGAGAGAGAGAGAGAGAGAGAGAATATGTATTTGTGTGGGGGGAGGGGGTGGGAAGATGTTGGGGGGGGGGGGGCGGGGATTGATTGTAAATCAAAACAATTAATGCATGTTTCTCGTCACGTGAGTATCGCAAAGAATGTTCATATCCTGGGCAACGCCGGGTGCCCCTGCTAGTCTAATATATAAATGGCAAATTCTGTGTGTGTGTGTGTGTGTGTGTGTGTGTGTGTGTGTACGCTATAGACTCAAAAACGGCTCAACCGATTGTAATGAAATTTGGCAGGTACGTCTGTTGTGACCCGAGGATGGTTTGGGGCTAATCTCTAAAAAAATAAAACCGTTAAAAACCGTTAAAAAAACTGTTATAACGGTTTCAAAGACATCTTTTTCCTCTGCTTTTCTTCAAATAGCCGTTGTGACATTGCACAAGTACAGGACTACTTCTCTAAAATTAGAACCGTTATTTGGCAGTTAAAAACGTTATTTATAACAGTTAAAAACCGTTAAAAACACCAAACCCTATAAAAGAAACTGTTTAAGACCCGATCTTCTTGAAATTTAGCAGGAACGTCTGTTGTGACCCGAGGATGGTTTGGGGCTAATCTCTAAAAAAATAAAACCGTTAAAAACCGTTAAAAAAAACTGTTATAACGGTTTCAAAGACATCTTTTTCCTCTGCTTTTCATTAAATGGCCGTTGTGACATTGCACAGGTACAGGGCTACTTCTCGAAAATTAGAACCGTTATTTGGCAGTTAAGAAACGTTATTTATAACAGTTAAAAACCGTTAAAAACACCAAACCCTATAAAAACTGTTTAAAACCCGATCTTCTGAGGTTGGTGGCCACGAGAGTCATCGGATCGCCACCAAACTTGACATAAGCCTACAGGAACATCCAGTGGGTAACATAGGGTCATTAGATAGTCATTATGACCATTACATTTGACCGTTAAAAACCGTTCTTTTCAAAATTTAGGCTGTTCTTGATGAAATTCGGTATACATGTGCAGTTTTAAACGCCAAAAAATGATATACAACTTTTACGAACCGAAATTTAAAATTGACTGTTAAAAAACGTTATTTTATAAATTTAGAGTATTCTTGAAGAAATTCGATATACATGTGCAGTTTTAAGCGCTAAACAATGATATACAATTTTTAAGATCCAAAAGTTAAGATTGTCCGTTAAAAACCGTTATATTCTAAATTTCGAAATTTACAACGTTCTTGATAACATTCCGTATGCATGTACAGTTTTAAGCGCTGAACAATGTTATGCAAATTTTATGAACCAAAACTTAACATTGAACGTTAAAAACCGTTATTTTCTAAATTTACACCGCTATTGATAAAATTCGGTATGCGTATGTCCAGTTACGGTAAGTAATTTTGCAACATGGATGAGACAGGGTAGGGGATGAAAAGGGAAGAATGAGAGGGGCCAGAAAAAAAATGATCGTACCGTGCAAAGCCTGATACACTATTTTTACATTAGACACAGACCCGTTGATTAACTCAAGCAAAACCTAAATAAACTACTTCTGCATAAAGTCTATTCCTACAAAATTAAGGGCAATCAGAAGAATGGAAATGGGAACAGTGAGTGCAGGCGGAAAATCGAGCGAGAGAAGCATCTAGGCGTGCTAGGGAAGATCCAGAGGAAAGGGGCCAGAGGCAGGCGGAAAATTGGGCGAGAGATGCATCTCGGCGTGCTAGGGAAGATCTAGAGGAAAGGAACCAGAGACGGGAAGCAGACCATGTCCGGACTGCATCTCAGCGTGCCCAGGAAGAACCACATGAGACGCAAGCAAGGCAGCAAGCAAACAGGAGATCACGAGTCAATGCTAATGCTGCAAAGAACATTGCGTGGCTAAAGGCAGCCTTTCCTACGAGCACGCCGAACCAAAACTTAACATTGACCGTTAAAAACCGTCATTTTCTAAATTTACACTGTTATTGATACAATTCGGCATGCGTATGTCCAGTAACGGTAAAATTTGGTCCGAATCCATCTTGACCCAGTGGGTTTGGGGCATGCGTGTGTAAAAATAATAGAATATATGAGAGAGAGAGAGAGAGAGAGAGAGAGAGAGAGAGAGACAGAGACAGAGACAGAGACAGAGAGAATGTGTATTTGTGTGGGGGGAGGGGTGGGAAGATGGGGGGGGGGGATTGATTGTAAATCAAAACAATTAACACATGTTTGCCGTCACGTGAGTATCGCAATGAATGTTCATATACCGGGCAATGCCGGGTGCCATTGCTAGTATATACATATGTGTGTGTGTGTGTGTGTGTGTGTGTGTGTGTGTGTGTGTGTGTGTGTGTGTGTGTGTGTGCGCGCGCGCGCGCGCGCTTGCGTGCGTGAGTGTGTGCGTGCGCGTGTTTGCATGCTTGTGTGTGTGTGCATGCATGTGTGTGCGTGTGTTCGTTCGTTCTTTAATTTAACGTCTATCCACCTAACAGTGATCTTAGACAGTATGTAAGTGTTATGTGTGTGTGCATGTGGTGTTTTGGGGTGTGTGCATGTGAACGGTTGGTGTTGATTTTGGGCGTACGTAGGTATGTAATGCAATTAGGCCTAGATTAAAAAAAAATAAACAAACAAAAACAAAAACAAACAAAAAAAAAAACACATAACTGAATCCAAACTTTGAAAGAAACACTAAATAAGCAACTAACACCAAGATGGGGAAAATAACATAGACGTTAAAGTAAATGTCCAATTGGGCTCTTAATCAGTCCTTGAACAACTTCAAAAATGTTTGATTCGTTAGAGATGACGTCTTCAAAGACGCATCGACGGTTCAGTGTTCAACAACCAAGCAGGTAAATAGGGTTTCATTCTATCACACACAAAAAGTAGATGGAACGGAGTGATTTGCTGGCCACAAATACAAGTCACATGTTTACAGAATTTGGTTTTAAAGGCATCAAGCCTCAATCTAAAAATCAAACTTTTTAAAACCCTCTCTTGGTAGAGATTCTTGATACCTGTTTTATTGTCTGATATCTTGTTAAATAATATTCCCTTTTTGTTTTTGGTGCCTTTTCTTTTATTTAAAATAGAGTTCCAGGCTGCGTCTTTTAAAAGACTATAACTCTCATGTAAGGATAAAGGAATGCATATCTTTGTTAAATCAGTTTCAGTGATAGCAGCCTTTTTGGCTAATTGGTCTACCCTTTCATTCGCAAATAATCCACACTGAGATGGAACCCAACAAAATCGACATAAGAACCACGTAAATGCAAAAAATGAATTAAGTAGTACACTTCCGATATAAGTTCTGCTCTCACACTTGTATTCGAAAATTTTAGAGCTTGTAGGACTGATTTTGAATCAACACAAAGTAGTATTTGAAATACAGGAAATCGAAAATCAAGAAGAAAGTTTAATGCCATAATAATGGCAACAAGTTCCGCAGTAAATATAGAAATATTCTTACCAAGGTGGTAACATTTCTCTATTTTTAAGGATGGAATTATGAATGCTGAACCAGATAAATGATTGTCTAGTACAGAACCATCTGTATAGATTTTAAGGTGATTTATGTAAGTTTCATTTATATGTGACTTAACATACGTTGGCAGCAAGGGTCCATCACTTTTTCTTAAACTTGTATAGTCTATGTCATAATTTGCTCTACTAAGTTCCCATTCCGGGATAGTGCTAAATGTCACCCGAGGAGCTACGTTTTGAGGTGCAGTGCCTGCTTTTGTAAATAAGTGAGATGTGTATGAGGCTATCGATTTTAGGGAATCAATTTTTTGTGCCCGTTTAGGAAAATTTATTTCTGATTTTAATTCAGTTTCACTGGTATTAAGATTTTGTAGTGTATGACTTCTTAAAATATATTTTGCAGATCCAAGTTTCATATTTTCTTCAAAAGGCAATATTCCGATCTCCATATAAGTTCTTAAATTTGATGTATGAACCGGGACACCAAGAGCTATCTTGTAAGCTTTACTATCGATACTCTGCAACTTTTTGATTAAATATTTTGGGGCTGAAAAAAATATCTCCTAGGCATAGGATAGTTTTGATCGTACAAGCGCAGTAGCTAAATGTGTTAATACTTTAGTGTCTTTACCCCAGGATTGTTGACTCACCATTTTCAAGAAATTTAAAGTTTTCTTAGCTTTTGTTAGAATAGTTTGTATGTGATAATTCCAGCTCAGTTTAGAAGTTAAATTTACTCCTAAAACTTTTACAACTTTTTTATATTCAAGGCACAATCCATCTATTTGAAATGAAGGCAGAGGATTAGGATCATAACCAGTATTGAACAGAACCATATGCGATTTTTCAGCTGAAAGGGCCAATCCATTTTCAGTCATGTACTTACTAATTTTATCTAGTTCATTTTGATATATCTTTTTAATATAGTTGATTGATCTAACTGGTGTGTGACGTTTTAAAGTAACTTTCATCCATATGCAGATATCATCCGCATATTGTACTAGTTCAACAGTTTTTGATAATGATTTAGGAAGATCATGGATCACAATATTAAACAGGATAGGAGCTATCACAGCTCCTTGCGGGATTCCCATCTGGATATGTGTGCATGTGTGTGTGTGTGTGTGTGTGTGTGTGTGTGTGTGTGTGTGTGTGAGTGTGTGTGTGTGTGTGTGTGTGTGTGTGTGTGTGTGTGTGTGTGTGTGTGTGTGTGTGTGTGTCACGACTTTGTTGTGTGATGCAGCAAGGTGGAAATGTATTACTCAATTCTTGCCACACATCACGCACACACAAATCAGAATCTTCAAAGAAATATAATTTAAAGGAAGAAATCAACACGTAGTGGTATGATGATATGTGACAACGATGTGCATGATAGAACGTCGCTCAAAACAAACAATCATAGAGTTCCAATGGGAAGAAGAAACAAGAAAAAAGTTCAGACTAGAGGGGTGAGGGGTGTAGATGCTTCACGAATGACGATGATGTAGACTTAGCTCTTGTTCTCTTCGTCGTTGTTGGCGTGGTCGTTGTAGATTACGGATTTGATGCCCAGCTCCCCCCCCCCCCCTCCCCCTCCTTTACGATTTGCAGGACGTGGTTGATGAGGTTACGTGATGATGATCGTGGGTTGATAGAAGTTGAAGACCAAAAAAAAATAATAAAAAAAACATGGAGGACAGACGGACAGTTTCTCAGAAATCTCTTCACGACTGTACGTCTGCTCTTGTCCTTCACACACCCCCATCCAACCCCTTTACAATAGCACTATCTTAGCTAGCTTCTGTACACACACTTGAAGTCTCTTTATTTAAAAAGAATAGTATCAATGAAGAAAAGCTTATGAGGTTCGTTCTTTACTTGATAATTTACTACAATTAATCGTACTCCATTATTTTGTTAGAGAAGATCATCTCACTTTACCAACTTCTATTGCACAAATATGATTCATTGCAAGTTGGATAACCTGTGGAGGAAATAATCATTGATTAGAACATTTCACGACACAGATGGAAATGTCGGTGAATGAAGATGGTGATGACATATCGCGATGTCCGGGCAATGAGCATGCTCCGCCATCACGATCACGAAATGTTGCAAAATAACTGATCACGCATCCAACGGCTTGAATATGAAAAAGCTTCTGCAAGTTGATGATAGTCATGTAGATTTACATTGCCAAGTGACTCGCACGAATAAAGAATAAGAATTATGCTGATTTAACGAACATCAGTTCCAAGTTACAAAAATGAATCTCTCAACACATTACAATCTATAAATAAGTCTAGCCTACAAATCCAAACATTACCTACCTCAGGCAATCTTCCCGAAATGGTTCTGGAAATCTGGCTGGTGTTGCCGCTCTGGCCCACACCAACCCCAGCAATGGTACGTCCAGCCTCCAGTCCCTTCTGTGGTGGATCGCATGAATGGCCCAGCTCCCCTTGGCCTGCGGCCGTCTCTTGCTTCTCGCCAGATTACTAAACCATTTCTCCACAGCTAGCATGCTGTAGCCTTCTTCAGTTTCAGATCTTCCTCTAATCCGCTTCAAACGCTGGATCGTTGCAGAGTTTTATCTTTTTGCTGTCACCTTTCAATGCCTGCTGCCCGTTGTTACCGATCTCGCCAAAGATCAGTGCTGCTCGATGATGTTGAATGTTTAGTTTAGTTGTCAACGACAAAGGCAGTTCATTGGTCAACGGTAACATGTGACTTTACTTGGAGATATCCGCTAATAAACCATGGATACAAGGGACGTAACAATGAACGAAACACGTGTTTGTTAAAGACGTCATGAAATATTTTTCATTCTATTTATTTATGAGCTTGTTCCGTGACAAATATCCTCCTCCTCAAGCTAAATATTTCATTTTTACACTCCACGTAACAAGCGAATAACAATTTCATTATAATGAAACAGAAATATTACTACAACTGCTAAGAAGGATAAAGTCAATATACACCATCTCTATCTAAATTCAGCTATTCTACTTGGCTGTACCCAAAATGAACTTTCATGACAAGAAAAGCAAAGGCAGTATTCGTATAGAAACGATTCCAGCATAAAACAGCTTCAGATCTATTCAGTCATATCATGATTTTAAATGGACCACTCTTGCACATCTGTGCACCTGCTGAGATAATCTGCGCCCACGTTTTCTCTTCCAGGAATAACTCGGACAGTGAAGTTGTGTTCCTGCAACAGGATAGCCCAGCTCATCAATCTGCCATTCTCAGTCTTGCTCTTCTTGAGGTATTGAAGAGGTTGATGGTCAGCCTCAATGATGAAGTTGGTGCCATAGAGATAGGGCTCAAACTTCTTGATTCCCCAGACGATCGCTAGGCATTCCTTCTCAATCGTGGCATAGCTGCATTCCGCTTTGTTCAGCTTTTTGCTGGCATAAGACACAGGTCTGAGCATGCCATCATGCTCTTGCAGCAACACTGCTCCAAGACCTTGGTCTGAAGCATCTGTGCATAACACGAACTGCCTCTCACTGTCAGCTAAACACATGATGGGCGAACTCGTGAGTTTTCTCCTGAGCGTGTCCATAGCTTGCTAACAAGCATCTGTCCATTCAGAATTTTCAGGAACACCTTTCTTTGTCAGGTCCGTGAGTGGCGACGCTAACGCTGCGAAGTTTGGAACAAACTTCCTGTAGTAGCCAGCCAAACCAAGGAAGGATCTCAGTTCCTTCTTTGTGATGGGACGTTTTGCCTCCCTGATCTTTTCTACCTTGTCTGACTCTGGTTTGACAGATCCATTCCCGACCTGATGACCAAGGAAGGATAATTCCTTGTACCCAAGGTAACATTTGGATGGCTTCACGGTCAGACCAGCCTCCTTGATTCTCTTCATGACAGCTTCCACTACCTTTACATGTTCTTCCCATGTCTCTGTGGCAATGCGTATGTCGTCAATGAAGTTATGTATGTCGTTTCGTTTCAGTGGAGTAAGGAGCTTGCGCATCATTCTCGAAAAGACGGCGCTAGCATTTTTCATGCCGAACGGCATTCTTTTCCACTGAAATTGACCTTGTGGAGAACTAAAGGCTGTTTTGGCCTTATCTACTTCCTCCATCTCGATTTGCCAGAATCCTTTGGACAAGTCCATCTTTGTGAAGTATTTTGCCTTACAGATTTTACCAAAAATGGTCTCCATATCTGGAAGGGGTTCAGCATCGAACTTCGTGTTGGTATTCAGTCTTCTGTAGTCTATACAAAATCTGACTGTGTCGTCCTTCTTTCGGACGAGGACGATGGGTGCGTTATATGGTGAGCTTGCCTCCTCTGTGACTCCCATCTTCAACATCTGCTCTACCTCAGTCTTGACTGTCTCAGTCTGTGAGTGTGGAATAGGGTATTGATGTACCCTGACTGGCGTTTCAGACGTGAGATCAAGCCTACACGATACCAGGTTTGTCATACCCGGCAGATCAGTTATGATCTTCTGGTTTTCTTCAACAACTCTTTTTAGTTCAACGAGTTGTTTTGGTTCTAATTCAAGACCATAATTCACTTGCGTTTTATCTTCCGTCTGACGTAAAGGCATCAGCAGAATGTGGTCAGTCAGGTAAGGTTCATGATCCTCTTCCTGCATTACAACTGCTACATGCTCATCCTTACTTCTTTCATTGTACTGCTTCAGCATGTTAATAGGGTAGGGTCTCTCCACTTCGTCAACTTTGACTCTGTAGTCGACTGGTCCTACTCTTTTGACGACTACGTAAGGACCTCTTCATGTGAGCTGTAACTTATTATGTTTGGAAGGCAAGAGCAATAATACCTTGTTGCCAGGTTCGAGTTTTCTGCTCTTTGTTTTCTGGTTGTACAACCTAGCTTGGCGCTCACCTGCCTTGTTCAAGTTTTCTTGTGCTATTCTGCACGTTTCCTTGTGTTCCTCTCTGAGATCAACAACATGACCTACAGTTGTTCTCACTTCCTGGTCGACTTTGTCGTCGGTGCAGATCTGCTTCAGTACTTGCAATGGACCTCTGACTCTGTGTCCATATAGCAGTTCAAAAGGTGAGTACTTCAACGACTCTTGAGGCGCATCCGTGTACGCAAAGAGTAGCGCTGGGATGAAACGATCCCATTCTTTGGGTTGTTCGAAACACAACCTTTTCAACATGGCTTTGAGCGTGCCATTGAATTGCTCAACCAAACCATTGGTTTGAGCATGGTAGGGTGTGGTGGTGATTCCCTTGATGCTTAGGAGCTTGTTCATCTCCTGCATCGTGGTGGAAACAAATTACTACCTCGATCTGTGAGGATTTGTTCCGGGATACCTACCCTGGTCCATATTTCCCACAATGCCTCAGCAATTGTTTCTGATGTCACAATTCTGAGTGGCGTTGCCTCAGCGTATCGCGTGGCATAATCAATCACTGTGAGGATATAACGATACCCTTCGATGATTCTGGCGTTATAGGACCAACAATGTCCACTGCCACTTGCTGAAAAGGTGTTTCGATCAGTTGCATTCTTTGAAGAGGAACTTTCTTTTGGGAATTCCGGCCAGCGCATCTTTGATATACATCACTGGAGATGCAGTACCTGTGGATTTCTGAAATCATCTCTGGCCAATAGAAATCTTCCCATACGTGGTCCTTTGTCCTCTTAATACCAGCATGACCTGACATGGGTGTGTCATGGGCAACACGGAGTACCTCCATTCTGAATCTTTTAGGTACCAACACCTGCTTATAGCTTCTGTGCTGTGTTGCCACAATTCTGTATAGGATTTTATTCCTGACAATATAGGAGGTCTCAACACCATTCTTGGATATTTTTGTGTTGTTCTTCTTCTCTGCGATCCTAAACAGACGATCTAGGTTTGGGTCCTTATGCTGTTCTTCTGCAAGTGTTTCAGGCGTCAAGGTCTTTAGGTCAGACTGTTTAATTTTCAGAGGTTTGTCCTCTTTCGGTCTAAAGGCTGCCGTAGCCTCGTTGGGGTAGACAGGTAGAGAATGTTAATATGCGGGCTCTAAGCCACCCATCTTATTTTGCACGAAAACCCCCCTTTTTACATACAAATCACGTCCTTCTCATGTCATTTTTTGCCAAAATTAACACCTGTTTTCTAAACAAAATTAACACGCAAAAACCTCCAAAAATCGACGTAATCGGTACATTAAAATGGGGCTTACGTGCTAGATAAGATAGGGTGATTTAGAGCCCCGCATATTAACATTCTCTCCCTCAGCTAAGTAAACCTTTAATCAGCTAGACAGAGCGTTCTTACAAGAACGTTTGACCTAGTTTACTGCACTGTTTTGCCTGAGCGTTCTTACAAGAACGTTTGACCTAGTTTACTGCACTGCTTTGCCTGAGCGTTCTTACAAGAACGTTTGACCTAATTGCCAGCCCTGTAAATTAGGTCAAACGTTCCTGTGAAAACGCTCAGTCTAGACCGTTGCTGTGTTCCTCTTTTTTCAACCAGGCTTACAACTGGCTTTGGCAGAGTTACAGCAGTTACTGCTGTAGCCAAGCTTTTATGGCGGCTCTAATCGCCAGTAGTAGTACATCCGTCATTGTATATTTGGAGCATTTATATGGAGATAGTGCTGGCTACACACTACTCCTCTCCATACTGGTAGATGTACTAAGGCCTTGTTAAAATAACAACACAGCCAAACACAGTAGGAGCACAGTCAAACACAGCCTTCTCGCACGACAGTCAGTGAGAGAATGATGAAATCTACCTCTGCGGCGGCACATGCACGACTGAATTGCGCATTGCGGCAATAGATTTTTCTGGCGCGATTGTGGGACGATCACGCCACATATGAGTCACGTCAAAACAACCGTGGGCGGTCCAAGCACAAGCGTGCAGTGGTAGCACTCAATCAGCTACCTGTTATTGATTTCTCTTCTGATTCTTGCGCAAAACAAGAGGAACGGCTAGTTAATTATTTTTTAATTGTTGTTTTTATTTTGGTTTAAAAAATGAAGGCTGAACTAGCTACAGAGCTTATTAATATACTTTACGAGTTGG
Source organism: Conus canariensis (assembly GCA_033310375.1). Classification (NCBI taxonomy): domain Eukaryota; kingdom Metazoa; phylum Mollusca; class Gastropoda; order Neogastropoda; family Conidae; genus Conus; species Conus canariensis. The sequence goes on along the minus strand of JAMYXO010001753.1, from coordinate 16,020 downwards.
ATTGGGAGGTTGATAAAGATCAGTTAAAGAGCAGGTTTGAAGAATTAATTACTGATCTTTTTGAACGCATAAATATTCGAGAAAGTGTGAAGCAGGCAATCAGTAAAATACCAGATTCTTGGCCCCAACCGGCTATAAAGTTGTTTGCTATTTTAGTTGATGATATAGCTCCTGAGGATGCTAATCTGACTGTTTCTACCAGCCCTGAAGGAGTAGCTATTCGTTTTAATGAAGATCAGGTTTTACGATTAGAAAAGACTATGAATAATAAACAATAGCTGAATTTACATTTACAATTATTTTTTTATTTATTTTAGATTTAAAAATGGCTGCCGAACTCAGTGAATCTGATTTAAAGAATTGTAATGAACTATTTGACGAAACAATGAAAGTATTAAACATCGATTTTAGTGAATTTGGGTTTGAGAATGATGTAAACAATATAATAAAAGATCATAGTGAACTATTTGACGAAGCAATTAAAGTGATGAACATTGACTGTAGTGATTCAGAAAAAGCTAAAATATTAGCAGGTGTTATTGTAAGGTTAACGTGTCTTGAAGTGTTGCAACGCTTGGGTGAAGAATAAAAGCGCGTTTTACTTACTTTTATTTACATTTATTTTTTTAATTTACGTAAATATTGTGGTTTTAAAAATGACGACCACAAGTAAATTCGAGGATGGAAAACTATATACGATGGAAGAAATATTTAGTAGTGACAAACAATTAAGCAATATGTTTAGTGAAGTAGACATGGGTATCATTAACCCCTCAAATGTTCATGAAAGCGTAGCACATGCTATCTCTAAAATCCCAGAGTTTCTTCAGATGGAGCCGCCAGTAAAAGTTCTGTTGACCATTCTGATTGATTATATAACGCCTGATGATACTAGCATGCCAGTTTGGGTTTCAACAAGACAGAAAGAAGTTATTAGCTATCACGACTTTAATTCTAACTGGGCTGATTACATGCTTACACAGTTTAATCATGCAAGTGAGGAGGCTAAGTTAAGGGGTTCTGGCTGGTCTGAAGGGAAAGTCCTTCAAATTATATTGAAACAAACAAAGTTCTATCCTATAGTTGGCAATTCTTACCTTCCTCTCCCAAAAGAGTTAGAGTTAAAACGAGCAGTCTTAAACATACATAATTCTGACAACATGTGTTTTATGTGGTGCGTTTTAGCGCATTTACATCCTGTTAAAAATCATGCAAACAGAGTATCTAATTATATGGCTCATCTTAACGAGCTGAACTTTGATAACATAACCTTTCCAGTGAGTATAGAAAGCATATCTCAGTTTGAAGAGCAAAACACCCCAATCACCGTAAACGTATACACATGGTCTGCAGTAGATAATCTAGTGCCTCTAAGGATTTCTCCCAATGCTCCTACTTTAGGCGATTCACTTAAGAATCATGTAGACTTGATACTGTTTGCGGATAGTACAAAGAGCCATTATGTATTAATTAGAACAATGAGCAGACTGTTAGAATATACATCAAAGCATAAATCTAAACAAGAGCTTTGTAGAAGGTGTTTGGTCAGAATTCCTACTATAGAAGCAGCTGCCAGTCATAAGAAACATTGTAAAAGTTTTGTAACTGTGAAACCAAACTCCTCACACCTAAACCCGGGTCTAAAGTTAGTTTTAAGAATGTACACAAAATGCAGATGAGCCCATACGTGGTTTATGCTGACTTTGAATCAATCTTGCCACAGTACTACGGCCCACAACAGCAAAAACAAAAAACAACCTTATTAACCCACCATCAGATCTGTTCTTATGCGTTTATTGTTGTTAGGTCAGATGGGGCACACACACGCCCAGAGATTTACAGAGGTCCCAACGCAGCTAGTAGATTTTTAGAGCAGATGAAACAACTTCGCAATTACTACTCCAACCAACTAAATCTTTCAGACATTGTTATGACTCCTGAAGACCAACAACGCTATAACTCAGCCACTCACTGTTGGATTTGCGGCTTAGAGCTAACACCTAACAGTAAAGACGCGACAGTAAGAGACCACGATCATATTACTGGCAAATTCAGAGGGACCGCGCACAACAGCTGTAATCTTCAACTTAAGGTTGACCCCCAAAAATGGAAACTGCCTATCTTCTTTCATAACCTACGAGGCTACGATTCTCATTTTATCATGCAAGCAGTGACTTCTGAATATAAGAGGGTTACCTGCATTGCACAGTCTTCAGAAAGTACATGACTTTTACTCTTGACTGTTTATCCTTTTATGACTCTGCCCAACATCTGATGGGGAGTTTAGATAAGTTAGCAGGATCTCTACAAGACTTTCCAATCACTAAACAATATTTTGACCCATCTTTAGTGCGTAAAGGAGTTTATCCTTATGAATACATGAACTCGTGGGATAGGTTTGATGAAGACACGCTTCCTCCTAAAGGCGCTTTCTTTTCTAGTCTTAGAGGCAAAGACATAACTGACTCTGAATATGAATACGCTCAAAAGGCCTGGACAGAATTACACTGTCAAACAATGGGCGATTATCACGATCACTACTTGATGGCTGACGTGTGTTTATTGGCAGACGTCTTTCAGAATTACAGATCTACATGCATGAAACATTACAGCTTAGACTCATCACATTACATCTCTGCACCTGGCCTTTCTTGGGATGCATTCTTAAAGTCTACAAACATTCAGATTGACTTAATTTCTGATCTACCCACACTCCAGATGATTGAAGACGGCTTAAGGGGAGGTATTAGCATGGCCTCACATCCTTACTGCAAAGCCAACAACAAATATTTAGATGATTATGACCCGACTAAACCGTCCAACTATCTAATGTACTTAGACGCTAACAATCTGTATGGATGGGCCATGAGCCAGGCACTGCCACTAAGAAACTTTGAAATGATAAATGGGCCTCATGAGGTTACTGCCGTGTTGAGTATGCTATCACAGCTTACACCTGATAATCCAATAGGATTAATCTTAGAGGTGGACTTAGACTATCCAGCAGAGTTGCACGACCTTCATAACGATTTCCCCTAGCCGCAGAAAGATTAAAGATGAGTCCCACAGAACCGCCTAAACTCGTGCCTAACCTCTTTAACAAAACTAAATATGTCTGTCATTATCGGCTGTTACAGTTTTACTTAAGACACGGGTTGAAACTGGCAGCTGTTCACAGAATAATTATATGCGACCAAGAACCCTTTATGAGGCCATACATAAAGAAGAATACTGATCTTAGAACCCAAGCCACTGACGCTTCAGAAAAAGACTTCTTTAAACTGATGAACAACAGTTGTTTTGGTAAAACCATGGAGAACCCACACAAACGTAAAGATGTGAAATTAGTTACAAAAGAAAACCAAGCAATTAAGTTGGCCTCTAAACCTAGCTATCAAGACTTTAGAAGATTTAACGACAGCCTGGTTGGCATCATGATGAAGAAAAAGGATGTTAAGTTAGACAAACCGGTGTTTATCAGCTTCACCGTATTAGAGTTGTCGAAGTTATTGATGTTAGAATTTCTGTACGACTACTTTAAACCACTGTACCCAGAAGCAAGAGTACTTTACACAGACACTGACTCTTTTATTCTAGACGTCCCCACAGAAGACTTCTATAAGGATTTAGAAACAGAAGTAGCTAAAGGAGTTGATGGATGGTACGACACATGCGACTATCCAAAAGACAGTCCTTTACATTCAACTGTTAACAAGAAAGTGATTGGAAAGATGAAGGATGAACTCAATGGGACAGTTATCAAAGAATATGTTGGTTTGCGGTCGAAGATGTATAGCGTTGCTAGCCAGACTTCTGTAATGAAGAAGGCTAAGGGGATAAGTAAAGAAGTTGTCAAAAAAAATATAACTCACGATAACTACAAGCAAGCTCTCTTTGAAAACAAAGTATTTTATCACACAAATGTTAATCTGCGCTCTACTCTTCATCAAGTAAACACAACTGCAGTTAATAAGAAATCACTAGTCTCTAACAATAACAAGAGAACTTACGTTAATCCCGAGCTTTCATACGCTATAGGACATTGGAGAACTTTAAAAGATTAACTTGACTGACTTGACTTGTACTTAACTTAAGAACCTAACTAGTACTTAACTTAAGAACATAACAAGAACTTACTTAAGAACCTAACTAGTACTTACTTAAGAACCTAACTAGTACTTAATTTTTTTGCACTTAACTTGTAATTTACTTGCGCTTAACTTAAAAAGTACTTTCTATAACTAACTTAACTTGTACTTATCTAGTTCTTAACTTGTACTTTATTTAGTTCTTAAAAACTATTCCATAGAAAATGGGTCTACAGCAGGAGGTTGTACTTTTTTTGCAGAAGTTGGTTCTTCTTCTTTTACTGGCTTTGTGGGGGTTTGTGACTTTGCTGCTAAGTATGGTGTTAGACATTTGTATGCTAAAAACCCCCCACCAACAACAACAGCAGCAAATACATAATAATACATCTTATCACTTGATTGTGATTGTGTTGTTGTTAATTGTGTTGTTGTTGACGGTGGCGATGTTGTATTACTATCTAACAATTTTTGTTTTGTTGATTGGTTTGCTTTTCTCAGTCTGTTCCATTCAGCTAGTTTACGCCCAGCCTCAACGCGTCCAGGATTTTTAGACTTAGTAACACTACTCACTTGTGGTACATTCACTTGTGGTACATTCTGCTCCTGCGGGCCGTCCTTCGGAGGGTCCTGCGGATTGTCCTGTGGCGTCTTCTTCTCCTGATCGCTCATTTTTTTTATTGCGATTAAATTTAATATGATCAAAATTAATATGATTAAAAGTAATTAATCCCATGATGAATGGGCATAACATCGTCCCAAATCTGTAATACATGTCACATGCGAGAGCTTCTAGGGACTTGTTTAAAACCGGATCTTGTGATAAGTCATATTTTAAATCTTCTTCTGAATCAACCGGCGCCATCTTACTTACTAACTTAGCATATAGGCTAATCATTGTCTGGCCTACTGATCTAACCATTTTTGAACCTAACTGTGCTTCGTACCTAGCGTAGTACTTTTCAACGTCTGATGTAGACAGTTGTTGGATTTGTTCAATACTTAGTTCAACACCTAAATACTGTTTAGTTTTTCCACATGCAGCCAGAGAGTATAATCTTTCTTTATGGCAGAGGTCTACGGAGTGGTCTGCCTGCTCCTCACACTTTAATAGTTCGTCACAATCCATTTTTAAAAGCAATAATAAATAATATAATACTTTTAAAACCATGAGTTTAACGCTGGTTAATTATGCAGTGCCTATCGTTGGTGTTATAGTTTATTCAACCCTCGCAAAATGTTTGTTAGGAATAAAACCGCCCAACATGGGAAAGATAGAAGATTCGCCAAGACTAGTTGCAGCCTTATTTTTAGCTTTAACAACAAAAGATTATTTGATTAAATAGCACATAGACAGCCTTTCGTATTATGATTATTTTAATTATTTTTTTAGTTAATAAAAAGATGAGTGAAAAAAGATTATCAATACGATTTACCATTCTGCTGTAATTAGCGGTCTTAGTATAGGCTATAGCGTGCTAGCAAAAAACATGTTAAAAATGAAGCCGGCGGATCTAGGAAGGTTAGACATTGAGGATGTTGTTAAGGTTATAGTTGTAATTACTGCAGGGATTGCCTCAAAAGACTTTCTTGTTACGCAGGGGATTATCCCAGAAATATTAATGCATAGGCAGATTAATGCATAGAAAGATTAATGCATTTAGGCAGATTAATCTAGAAAATATTGATTTATAAAAAGATGTCTGGATTGGTTCTGATGGTGGGAGGAGCTATTGTTAATGCTTTGGCCTTCTCTGGCAGCAATTATATGTTTAGTAAATTGCGGTCCGATGAAGAGAGAGAATGGCATAACAAGGCAATGGAAGAGCTGGCTAAGGCAAGAGACGCTTACGAGAAAAGAAGAATTGCTCACTTAGACTTTATTAATAAAAAGTTAAGAGAACAGGGTCATGCAGAGCACACATTTACAGACGTTGATGACGCAATGAATGAGTATTACTTAGTGACAGGAAAGAAGTTTCTAACATCGCCGCCGCCAGAACTGTCCGACTTTTATGAACTATCTGAGGAACAGAAGAGTTCAGAGATAGCTTTTATTGCAGTTGGGATGACCTCAGTCTATCTTGTTGCTCACTTTCTTGTGTAAAATAAACTGCATTTAAAATATGGACAATACGAAGTACAAAATATATTATTCTCCTAGAGGGTATTGGAAAGGAAAGACTGCTATTGAAAAACTGAGTAAAGCTGCTGGGGTGTCTAAGTCAGAGGCAAAAGACTGGCTTTCAAAACAGGCAATTTGGCAAATATATCTGCCTGCCCCAAAAAGAATAATAAGGCCTAAATTTGTTAATTCAGTTCCGAATGACACCCACCAGATGGACTTGCTGTATCTTCCACATGATAAAGTTAGAAGAAAAAAGTTTAAGTATGCTCTGACAGTTGTTGACATGGCTTCAAGATACAAAGACGCCGAACCTTTAACGGATAAAAGCTCAACTGCCGTGGCTGTGGCTTTACAACAAATATACATGCGAGGACCATTAAAGTATCCTAGGATGATTCAAGTTGATGATGGAAAAGAGTTTAAAGGTTCTGTAAACCAACTGTTTTTAAAACATCGGGTTACAGTTAAGAGAGGGATCCCAGGCAACCATCGATCGCAAGCCCTAGTAGAAAACTTTAATAAGAATCTAGCTGAACGCCTGTTTACTTATCAATATCATAGAGAAATTATGGACAGAGAACGCAACACAGAATGGGTTAGGAGATTGCCAGCAGTCTTACGTGCCATGAACAATGAAGAATTTAAAGCAACAGGCCTTAAACCAGTAAACGCGATCAAATTAAAAAAAAAATAAGTATTACTGAAGACATTCAAGGTAATCAAAAACTCTTGCCGTTTGGACTAAAAGTAAGATACTTGTATGCTCCTGGAGAGGCAGAAGGTGATGTTAGAATTAGAGCCACAGATCCTATATGGAGCGTAGACGTATATGAAGTTGAAAGAATCATGAAAACAACCCCTCCCGTGTATTATTTAAGAGAAACTCTCTCTTCTAGTGGTGCTACTGCGTCTAAAAAAACCTGCCCCTAAAAGATCCTTTGTTCGTGAAGAGCTGCAAGTTGTCCCACCAAACACAGTGAGTTAAAAAAATAGTATTTATTTTTTGCTAAAACTTATTTTTTGTTAAACTTATTTTTTTGGCTTATTTTGGGTTTAACCGATCATGTGTTTGTTTTTCAATGTTCTGTTTAATTGCATCAGTGTCTACCTGTCGCGAAGTAAAAGTCTTTCTCCACTCCTTTTGAAGTTCAATTTTTTGTCGCCTATAATCCTCACCATCGGCCATAAGCTTCTGAAATTCTTCGTCTGTAATGTTTTCATCCTGTAATGATTTGCTTATTCTTAATCTTAATGAACAAAGTTTTGCTGATGCTAGGGCTACAATGGCAGTGTGCTTTTGTAATTTAGGCGTTAATTTTTTTAAAACAGCACTCACAATCATAGACATGGCGCCTAAACCTAGTCCAAGGCCCCCTAATGCTAAAGAGGCTGGCGCCCCGGCCCCAGTAGCTAAAAGAGCAACACTAGACCCAGCACTTACGCTAGCTACAGCTGATGAGCCAGTAATTACATAAAAAAGAGTATTTAAAGCTTTAGCATATTTCTTTCTAGTAGTCCTATACTTATCTAAGTCACTTTCTATTTCCTTTTGAAGTTCGGTTATTTGCTTTAACCTAAACTGTTGAACCTCCATTTTTTAATTAAGATTAATTTTTTTAATTAAGATTAATCTTGTACATATTTTCTTATTAACCCTTCTGGCAGCACTTCATCAACAGAGTAAAACGCAATAAAATCAACATACTTAATAAAAAATAAAATCAAGCACTGTTAGTTTGGTTTTGTCAACCATCACAGTGACTTTGTCAGAAGATACAGAAGTGTTTATTTCATCCCCGTTTTTAGTAATAGCAATAACAAGCCTGAGAGGCCCGTCCAGGTTTTCAGACTTTATTTGTACACCTCTGATTAACGTATGCTCTGGCAAACTAGGATCAGACTCCCTCGGAGTAATAAATAAGCGAAAAAGCATCGTCATTTTTCTAGGCAGTGATTCTAGTTTTGGGTTAAACTCTAAGCCGACGGTGTCGCCCCCACTTCAGCTAAGGACTTCTTTCTCCGCAGCATATATACAGAGCCCTGCTTAGTTATTTCAATCTGCTTTTTCTGTTGTAATCCTGGAACTAGGCTAGCAAGAAGGCGTCCTTCATTCAAAGCTTTTCTAAAATTGTATTTCTTATCAAAGTATACATGGGGGCTTCGTAGTTCAAATTTTAAATCCCAGTCAATGTCAGGAAGCAACGCCCAAGCATTCTCTCGTTTATGAAGTTTGTATTCGTGTTTGCCAAAATCGTTTGCCCTTAAATTTCTTATCTCTTCCAGGGTAGGATACTGCTGTCGTTTTTTGTCTTCAATTTCTGTTCGTTTGTAAACCCCATCATCTGTGTATTCAAATCCATAAACATTTCCTGGAACTCCTATTAGATCAAAGTCCGTTGTATCTGCTAGATCTTTTAGCTCTACTGCAACGCATTTAGGAGCTAACTCTGCTTTTGATTCTGGCCCCCGAGACATTCTTTTTAATATTAAAATTATAATAAACAATCTACAATAAACAAACGTATTGAACTGGGGGTCAGTCCGTAAGCATAGTTTAGCGTGCTTAGATTTTTCTAACTGCTCTTTTATTTTTTTTAGCTCATCTTTGTCCCTTATTATATAATTTTCACTTAAACATTCTTCAAAACTATCTTTGTCCTTAGTGTAAAATAATACAACCGATTTTAACTGCGATCGAGTCTTTTAAGACAGCATTGTATTTTTGAGTTAAGAGCCACACAGAAACTAAGGCGTGGCGACCACTAAAGGCTAGCTTTGACAGAGCTTTTCTTTTTTTAACAATGTCTCGTTCAGCTGAGCAGTCATCAATAATAAACAGTGTTTCAGTTCCCTCAAATAGTCTATAGTAATGTTCTAAACAGTCGCTCAGTTTGTCGCTAGGATCAACTAAAAATATATTATCGTCTGTCCAAATAAACTTCCTTTCTTTGTAAGACTTGTTGTGCTTAATGGTTGTGCAGAATATAACAATGTGCTCGTAATGAAACCTGTATATTGTTTGTAACAAATCAAGTACGAAGACAGTTTTCCCACACCCAGTAATCCCGCAAATAAGAGAATAGTGCGGATCTTTGGGCAGAAACTTCAAACTATCCATCTGTTTTTATTAGAATATTTCTTCTGCATTTTAATAAGCCACATCTTTTAACCTGTTTTCTTCAGTGTTTAACTGAGCATCACAAACCATAAAAATATGCATTTTTATTGGGGCGTTTCCGTCTGCTTTCTTGTGAATATTTATTTTTATACCATCTTGCCCTACCCTTTCTCCACTTCCAAACAATCTGTTATCAAATGTGGATCTAAAATCCAGCCACAGCCCATATTTGGTTATTAAGTAGTCTTCGAGTCTTACATCATAAAGGCGAAGTTTTTTACATACACGATCAACTGCAGGATCTCTTTGCCTACCTCCAGCGAATAACTTTCTTATTTCATCAAAGTGTTGGTGAGGTAAAAGTCCGTGACCCGAATACAACTGATCAGACTTACCATTTATTGCACAGTCAACCTTCTCAATTTTTGGATTATAAAACGCTTCTGATTCTCTATGAAAAGGAGTTGTTCCTTCAGTAAACAAGAACAAAATTCCTTTTAAAGACTTCAGAGACTGATTTAGATGTATGTTCCAGAGAGTGTCTCGCTTGTTTCTATTTTCTGTAGTGGAGTGTATAACTCTTTCATAATAAATAAATGTTTTATTTTATACTGGGTTAAGATTGTTCTGGCCAGTTCAGGGTTAGTAACAACATCAAACTCAAGAGAAATGTCGCTGACTGTGTATTTAGCTTCAGGATCTTCAGACAGAACAACAGAACCGCTAGGATTAAATGTCAGTCCATAAGTAAGTTTTTCTTTTAGTGCGCCTTGGTAATATGGCATATGCGTCTTTAACAGCTCAAAATCTAGAGGGATGCAGAATCTGTTGCCAAATGCTTCTGCTACTGCCTCATCTTTAACATCATTCTTTGCATCCTCGGCTCCAACTCTGTGCTTGAGACCGTTTGGGCTTTGTATTCCCTGATAAACTTTCTCTTTTCTTTCTTTTTTAGGCAGCCATAGGTCAGAATAGAGGGCAAAAATGTCTGCCTCGCTTAGTACAAAGACTTCTCTGCCCTCCAGTTTGATTGCCATATGTTTAACGATTGCCCTGCCCAAATTAGCAACAACAGTAGCATTAGGATCTGCTGATGTAATATCTATTTTGAATGATAGTTTAGCGGTGCCTGGCATTATAACATCATCAACGCCAAGATCAGGGAACTTGACTATTAAAGTTTGTCCAGGCTGAACTGTTGATGGAGTATTTACACTAATTACAGTCTGCCTTTTACCTTTTACGCCGTGGGGTTCCTTCTCTTTTCTGTATGGATCGAGGTCACAACCGTATGAGTTCATTTTTTATAAAACAAAAAAGAATATAAATAAAAAATATGGATGAAGATTTTGACGCGATTGATCCTATTGAAGAAGAAGATGAAACAGAACTAGGCCCTTCATTAGAAGATGAACTTGAGGGGGCAGCAGCAGGCCAAGGAGTAGGATTAAGACAAATACGAATGTTAGATAGAATTGAATCATTATATAGCCATATGGGGCGAGAGCAGCCGGAAGCACTTAAGGTTTCCAATTTTTCAACAGATAAAAATAATCATTTGTATGTAAGAACTAGTAAAGGAAACCTTGTATGGCTTACTACAAAACCAGACCCAACCCAGTTTTTAAGCAGGAGCACAATTCTTAGAGATCTCCCTGTTTTTGACCAAAGGCAGTTAAACTTTATTGGCGATCTAAGGTCTGAGGCTGTTAGTCTTTTACAAAGCATAGTGCAAGAGTTGCCAGCGCAATCTGAAATGCAAAACATCTCTCTTCACGAATTAAGTCAAAGAGCAGATGAACTAATAGCAGAACTTGAGACGAGTTTTAATGAGGAGACACAGTTAAAAACAATTGTCGGTTCGCCTAGTCAAAGAGAACGTGAGCTGAGTCCTGAAGAAGAAACGGCTTTAAAAACAATTGATGATCCTCCATTGCCTGAGAGTGTACACAGGAATCTTAAAGCTGCTATACGTGAACTCAGGGGCCTTGATGATGCTCTACGGAGAATAAATGGCGAGCTAAAAAACAACTTGTCAAAACTTGGCGAGTTAGAGAGAGAGATAAGAGAAGAAAAAAATAAACTGGCTGATGCAGATGATAACAATTTAGGGGCAGAAGAAAAGGCTAGAATACAGGCGAAAATACAGGAGTTAATGCTAGAAAGGGCGGCCAGGTTAGAAGTGCTGTCTACTAACAGAGCACAGCTAGCATCACAAACAAGCAGAATCAGAGAAACTATAAACAGAATACTTTATGAAAATACTACATTAGCAGAAAGAATAAGGACTCTGTTCAGGGAACAGGGGATTACAGTAGTTAGCATATTAACGGCTGTTGGGTTTGCTATCTCTACACTTGTTTATGCTTTAACAGGTAGTGCGCCAACAGGGCCAGTAGCGCCTCCAACACCTCAGCCCGGCAAAAGTTGGATTAGAAAACAACTGCGCCATCTAGCAAACCTATTAAAGAAGTTAGCAGCCAAAGCGCTTGATGCTCTGCCCGGCATAATTGGCAGTGTTGTTAGTTGGGTTTTGTCTACCATAGGCAAAGTGGCTGGTTATATGGCCGACCATCTGTGGACGTTAGGAGTGCTGGCTGCCGGTTTAATTTTTAGTGAAATAAAGTATGGCTAATCCAGTAAAAGTTAAAAATACAACGAGGGCTGTCTTTTCGCTAGTGTGACTGTCAGTGCGAGGTACATCAACGGGTGGGGGGTCGCTTTCTGGGCTGCTTTCTGGCTGTGGGGCGCTTATAACTGGATCGCTTTCTTCAGGGCTAGGTACTTTTTTTAAAATGGATGGAGCAGGCCTTGTGTTTAAGCCTTGATTGTGTCCTAAGTTTTGATCGTCTCCAGCTATGAGAATTTCATTATTATAATTCTGTATCATGCCAATCTGCAGTCTAAGGTCAGAAGGCAGCATGTATAATCCATGGCCTACAACAAAGTCAACCTTTGACCTAGCATGTGAAAGAACGTTTTGGTACCTTTGTATGCTGGCAGGCAAATCAACAGCAGAGTTAATAGCATCTTCTAAATTGGCTAGAAATTGTTTTCTGGCGTCAAAACCTGTAGATTGATCTACTATGCTGGACTTAGTCTGTGCTTGTGCTCCTAATAGACACCAAACGTATGTCCGTATGGAGCCATTAAGTCTTTGCACTCCTGGCATTGTTAGGCCTTCACTTTCATCTAAGATAAATGTTGCCCAAGCATTGGGGTGTTTTTGTTCTATTGACCCCAATCTAACTTGGGAGTTTGACTTAAAAGAGGTGTGGCCGGGCCAGTAGTCAAAATTATATTCTCTTTTTGTACCCCACAAATACAATGTGCCTAGCCCATGATTGCGGTCTAACTTTTGTCTAAAGTCAGTTGAAGGATTAATGTTAAATTCATTGCAGATTCTTTCATATGCATTATTGTCCATTGGGCTGAGAAATGGATTAAACGCGTTGTCATTGGGGAGGCGTACTTGTAGTTCAGTTAGTATGCGTCTATACTGATAATAAACATGAAAGTTATATACTGACCTTACTAAGAGGTTGGGGTGGTTTAAATGGTTTGCATATGAAACACCGCAGCCAGTGGTTGAGCAGTAAACTGCAAAATTTAACTGATTCTGGTAAAAAGCCATGGGGTGAGATGACCATGCTGATGGCACTCTGTCACTCTTTATTGACGGATTTAAATATCTAGTTAGTGGGTTTACAAGTCTGACTAGAAAGCCATATGATTCGTCTACTGCGATGGTTAGGTTACTAAAGTCCAAAGATTTGGGGTTATAAAACGCTCCTACGTCGTAAGTGGCACTTTCATTATATTTAAAAGGTTCCATTTTTAAATTAGTTTTTTTAAATAGTTATAAAAAAGATGTACATCTATACAACCAAGCAAAACGAGCGTGTGTTCTTAACGTACCCAATTACCAATTGGAGCAGGAGTTGTAGGATTGCCCTTAAAGAAATTGGCTTTAAAGTTATGTGGGTTAACATATCTGAAGGAGCTCAAAATAACTGGATTAATGTTGATGACGAACAAGGCAATCAAATAAGCCATATACAAATACCTAATGGTTATTACAACTTTTGTTCTTTAAAAGAAGTACTTAACGAATCTGGCATATTGTTAACAATTAACGAGGCAAACCTTAGAATTACTATGAATTTTCCACTAGAAGAAAAAAGAGAGTACACTTTTCCTAGAGGGCTTGCTCAAATCTTGGGCTTTCACAATAGTGACAAATCTTATAAATTTAGCACAAGAGAAGATGCTTATCAATTTGAAGGTAATAAACCTTCTGATTTTCTCGTAAACCCAATGTTGTATGTTCATTTACAACAGTTAAAAACAAATACTAATTTGTTTAATGGTCATCCATCTACAGTTCTAAGAGTGCTGCCGTCAATTAAGGCGGGTTTTGCGATTATCAGCTATATGGGTTTGATGGAAACAGTCAATTTAAAGAATTAATTGAGGGGGCTATAAATTCATTAGATGTAAAAATAACTAATCAAGATGGAAGGCTAGTTGTTTGTTCTGATTTATTAATAGTGCTGGAAGTAGAAGAACATATTAAAAAAGTAGTAAGGGCTAAGTCCCGCGGACGTTAATAGCTGAGGGAGAGAATGTAAATATGCGGGCTCTAAATCACCCTATCTTATCTTGCACGTAAGCCCCCATTTTAATGTACCGATTACGTCGATTTTTGGAGGTTTTTGCGTGTTAATTTTGTTTAGAAAACAGGTGTTAATTTTGGCAAAAAGTAGCATGAGAAGGACGTGATTTGTATGTAAAAAGGGGGGTTTTCGTGCAAAATAAGATGGGTGGCTTAGAGCCCGCATATTTACATTCTCTCAGGTACTTTTACTGATTTGCCTTCGTCCTTGTGGACGTTGCCAATGAGGACTGGGTAGACAGGTTCCTCCGTGACAAGGACTTCCGTCTTCTCTTCAAAATATGGTGACGCAATGTTCACCACAGCTGTTGACAGTTTCTTCTTCACTTTAGAAGAAGCCAGAGAAACATCTTTCATGCTTCCAGTATAGCACTTCTCTGGTACAAATTCTTTCTTTACTATGGTCATGGTAGACCCAGTGTCCCATATGGCATCTACTTCTGTGCCTTCAATAGTTGCTGTGCATCTGGGATCGAATTCGATCTTGCTACACGCATCGCACATCGTTTGTGGCTTCTGTCCTTCTACTTGCACACTGGCAACGGTAGTGCATACAGCAGCTGCACTTTGTCCTTTCTTCGGACATGCACGTGCCAAATGTGGACCTCCACATGAAAAGCACTTTATGGTGAAGGGTCTGTTTATAACCCTCTTCTCGCCTTTCCCTTCCAACACTGCTGATTGGGTCTTGAACATTCTTTGTTTATCCCCTGAACGATTATCATCCTCAGGTTTACCGCCCTTGTTCCCATTAGTAGAATGTCGAGGGCGCCTCTCAATCTGGCGAGACTGCTCAAATACATTAGCAGCTACCACTGCTTCTGTGCCACTCTGTGGGTCTCTTTCCCTCACGAATCTTGCCTCCTCGAACGGCAAGGCTTCGAGGAATTTTTCCAGGAGTAACATCTCCTGTAAGTCCTCAGCTCTCTCCTGGCAGAGCGAAACTTTTGCCTATATGTGCTGGCATTGAGTTGAAATTTCCGCAAGAGCGCTTCTTTGATGGCTCCATAGTCTGCCACACTAGCGGCAGGCAACTTAACAAATGCCTACCCTGCTTTTCCTTTGAGCAAGGGTGCTAGGCGTGCTCCTCATTCTTCTTCATCCCAATTGTTTATGAGAGCCACCTTCTCGAACCGAGCCAGATAGGACTCGATATCGTCCCTATCATCAAGGTATGGCAACTTTACTTTGGCTGAAGAATTACAGTTAACAGCATTGTACCTACTTTGGGACTGTGCTACTTGCACATTGCTCTCAGTCTCTAGTCTTTTAGATTCAAGCTGGAACTGCCTTTCTCTCTCTCTTTCTTGTCTTTCATTCTCCTCTCTCACTTCTGTGTACTTTCTCAAGTCTTTTCCTTTTAGGCCCAGCAGCTCTCCTTCACTC
This sequence comes from Conus canariensis, assembly GCA_033310375.1. Classification (NCBI taxonomy): domain Eukaryota; kingdom Metazoa; phylum Mollusca; class Gastropoda; order Neogastropoda; family Conidae; genus Conus; species Conus canariensis. The sequence continues at coordinate 628 of JAMYXO010001753.1, read as the reverse complement.
TTGAAACGGAGAAAACTGCTTCCACATTGGCTCTCCAATGTTTGTGCAGGGCCTTCGGACTCACTAGAGTCCCTCCTACGTCCGTGTCTTTGACATTTACCAAATATAGGCCTATATATAATGTGCAACACAAAGACACTAAGTTACTAACAATACCAGTACTTAGCCCAGAAATTACGTCACATAATAACTCGACAAAAATACTATGACGTCAAAACTTCCACGTCACACAGCTTGGCGCTGAACTAATCTCTGAAGTTCAAGTTCACACAAGCGTTTTCGCAGATGTAGCGTTTCCCTCCAACGCTACGGAACGCTACAGTATAACGTTCGCTTCTCTGCAAACTCCCTTGTTTGCACCTCTTCACCACTGTCACCATTGTCAACGGTTCTCAGCACTCCAATGCTGAACTCGTGTCACCACGACACTTGTACAGCTGCACCTTCACCACTGATGTACCGCACACCAACGTTTCCAAAACGTTACTTAGCGCAACCACAATGGCGCTAACAAATATAAAACTTTGCTAACTCTGGCGCGCAACACTCCCTTGTGTTGACACTGTGTCCTAGACACATGTACGGCTACGCTAACCAACGGAGCGCACCGCGCTCTGACGCTCCCTGA